>JASDQU011444704.1:1053-14240 GCA_032191745.1 Picea mariana
GGGCTTTCACCATAAGGGGACCACTTTGGAGTTCATCCATTTGTGCACCTTATCAACCATGATAAGACACTAATGATTCATCTTTGTATCGATTGGTTTCCACTTGGACATATATTATTCTCATCAGGGGCATCATATCAATCAATTACTTGACATCAATCAATGACATCAATCAAACCATACCTATTTACATATGATCCAACAATCTCCCAAATAATCAAACCATTGGCATCAATGACAACATGATCCAACACAAACATCCAACTATTTTTCTACATACTTTTATCATTGCTAAGTGGAAATGGGAATTTGTAACCATGGACTTCATAACTAAGTTTCCTAGGACTTCTAAGCAACATGATTCTATTATGGTGGTGGTGGACAAGCTTACTAAAGCTGCCCATTTTATTCTAGTGAAGTCAACGCACAAAGTAGTCGACATTGCTGAGATATACATGCGAGAAATTTCCAAGCTACATGGTGTACCTAAGACAATTGTTTTTTACAGAGATTCCAAGCTCACCTCAAACTTTTAGAAAGGGATATTTAGAGGATTTGGGACAAATCTAAATTTCAACACAACATATCACCCTGAGATAGATGGGAAAACAGAGAGGGTTAATCGAGTGATTGAAGATATGCTCAAGATGCATGTGATGGATAAGCCATTGAAATGGGAAGAATACATTCATTTGGTAGAGTTTACTTACAACAATGGGTATCAAGCATCTTTAAAGTGCAACACACCAGCGAGTTGGGACAACCCAGTAGACCGTGCAGTACTTGCGCCAGATCTACTTCCGGAAATGGAGGAGAAGATGGTAAAGTTAAGGAAGAATTCAAAGGTTTCCCAAGACAGACAGAAAAGTTGTGTAGATAAATGCAGAACCCATAAATATTTTAAAGTGGTTGATCATGTGTTTTTGAAAGTGAAATCCAAGAATAGTTCCCTGAAGTTGGGGAAGTGTTCTAAGCTATCAATGCGCTATTATGGGCCATTTGAAATATTAGAGAGGATTGGTCCTGTCACATATATGATTGCATTTCTTGCATCCTTGTGTATTCATAATTTTTCCATGTGTCATTGCTTAAGAAGTATGTACCTGATGCTAATCATATTATTGATTAGAATGTGATTCAAGTGGAACTAGAAGGTGATTTCTGAGTGCGACTGGTTTTCATATTGAATCGAAAAATCAAATAGCTATGAAATCGAGTCATGGAGCTAGTAAAGGTTCAATGGACCTGGTACAGCCTTGAGGATGCAACTTGGGAGCACGAGGATGCTATGCGGGTAGAGTATCCACATCTTTTTGAATAATTTTGAAATTTTGTATTTACATGTGTATATGATGCACTGAGGACAGTTCATAAATAAGGGGGAGGGGATTGTAATGTCCTTGATCTTGACCCTTTTTAATTGTACATATAGGATGGTGAGCCATTATTACCAATTGTAAATGTAAATGTACATTTATACTGATGAGTTGTTGGCACTAAGTTTTGATGGTGCACGCACTGGAGTAGTGCGTGGAGAATTGTTATCAAAAACAGGGTGTGCACATTTCATAGTGTTGCACACACCTAGGTAAGTGCACACATTTCACAGTGTTGCATGTACTTGGGTAAGTGTGTGGGAATGACCTAGGAGTGCATGTAGAGCTAAGTTATATATATGTATATATATGGATGTATATGTATTGAGGCTAGAGAGCCTGTGTGATTATGAGGCTGGTGAGTTGGGATACAATTAGGTGAATGCATCTATCCATGTAAATGTAATCAACGTTATGAATATAATATTACATCGTTGTGCACAGACAAACTCAGACAAAAATATATGGGGGGTTGACTCCATCAAAAAAGGGAAAAGGGGGCGAAACTTAAGTCTTAGGGAATATTTTATAATATTTCCGAAAATGTGTAATGTTGGATAATTATTTTATCCTAGGTTCCCAAGGGTATGAAACAAGACACTGAGTAGCTTAAGCTAATTCTAAAGGTGACATATGTCAATTTTAAGGAATGCAATATATATTGTTGGCCTTAGAGTATTTCGGGGGATTATTCATTATTCATTTTCTGGTGTGCAGAAGGGGGTCAGACCATCTGAGAGAGGACAACTATTACCTTATCTGCACAGAGAAGCTTGTGAGGGGTTTGCGTACTACAATCAAAGTTTTATTGTTGAAGAGGTGGGTTTCCAGGCCCGTGAGAAGTCTCTTTGGGTGAGAGATTCATTGTTGAAGAAGCGAGTTGTCAGGCCCATAAGCATACTCTCCAAGTGAGAGCTTTGTTGAGAATTGTTACCTAGTGCGTTGGGCATTAGTCGTAGGGCTCAAAGACTTCCTTTTTGGCCTATTGATAGTAACCCTAGAAGGGAAGTGGGGAAGTCAAGGGACTCTTGAGCATAGAAGGGGCACACTTCCTTGGGTGTGACAGGTGTGTGGGGAATGAGGGACTATAAGCTAGTTGAAATAGTGGGCACCCTGGGACTGAGGAATTTTGTTGAGAATCAAACCTTAGTCGGTCACTAGGAACCCTTTTCCTTGGTGGATTTAAGCCTAAGGTCGTGGTGACCTGTTGTTGGAATCTTATGAGAAAAAGATTCCATGGATGGGAGGAATGTCTAAGTTCTATGCGCATTTGGTGACTTTCATAAAAGATACACATTCTTTATGTGCTTGTCATGTTTACTATGTGCTTGTTTATCTATGTTTAACATGGGTTAATTTTTTTATCTTATCGCATATAAGTAATTGTTGTTACTCTATATTATGTTGCTTGTGCATATAAGAATTGTGCTTATAGAATGTATTTATAGTTGTGCATGGATATGACAAATATTGATAGTATTTTCTGTGAAGTTAACCTTGTGATTTTTATTATGAGTCTTCATGAAGAGGTTTGAATAATTGTGTGTGTAGAGAAAACTCTATGTAAATCAGGGGCTGGAGTTACTTATGCACACAAGGAAGCAGTCTGCGTGCACAAGTAGGAAATATTCTGTGTGTGATGCCAAGGTGGTTGTGCGCACGATTATGTTGTGTGATTAGTGTACTCATGAACAATTATTTGAGTTACTTCCACTACTTAAAATTGTGTTAAAAGGAGAAATTTGGTGTGGCAGAACTCAGTTTGAGGTTGAACGCACTACTTCAAGTGATATTGCACATACTTTTGTTTAGATTAGAATATGCGCAGTGAATTTTTGGAGTACCATGGTTCAGTAGTATGTTGGGTGACGTTACAGATTTTTTTTAGAGAGTCAAAAGTTGAGGTTGTAGTGACGTGGCCTAGCATGGGGTGCATGGGGACATTACAGTCTGGTATCAAAGCAATCTCAGACCATTTTGAAGTAGGATGGCCCTGCTTGGGTGGATGGGGATGTTACAACTATAGTAAAAACATTTTTTTTTCATGATAAGGATATGTTGTTAACTGAAACATTATGGGATTCATAAATATTTTTAAGGTACAATTTTCATCCACCCATAACAATATTACAATTCTCTTTAGCCTTCTAAGTTAAAAATTGTTTCTATAATGCAACAAGACCTAGGTTCAAATTCAAGTGATGAAATGAAAATCGTAGTAGTTGGAGTACAAGGCAAATTTTCCTCTCATACTAGTTCAAGATCTACAATTCCATCTCCTGAAAATGAAAAGAACAGAAGTGAACTTTTTCATATTATAGTATCCAAACATATTAAAGTGGATATTTTTTTTGATCTGAGTTCTCAAGTTAATTTGATATCCAAATTAATTGTTAAAAAGTTGGTCATAGATACAACACCTCATCCGAAACCTTACCCTCTTGGTTGGGTATGTGATAGTGAAAAACTTCAAGTTGCTAGGCAGTGTAGATTGATTTCTTTGAAGTTGGTAGATGAGGTTGAGCTTGTTGTAGTCTCACTTGATATCTGTGGCATTATCTTGGAAAGTCCCTATTTGTATGATAGGAATGCTATCTTCTTTTGACAGGAAAAAAAATACCATCTCACAAAAGGTGGTGTGGAATATATTGTTAGAGCTCATAGTATGAAGAACTTAACTCTTGTTAGTTCAGGACAAATGAAGAGAGCCATCAATGCTATCAAGAGATTTGTGCTTATGGTTTTGAAAGAAAAATATCTTGATAAATCTAATGATTTTGATGATTGTGATCCTTCTCATAAAGATGAAATGATTTATGTTATTTCTAACTATGATGGAGTTTTTCAAGAGCCAAAGGATTTCCTCCCAAGAGGGAGATCCAACATGAAACACAATTACACAAAGATGTTTCCTTACCAAACATTGGCATGTACAAGATGTTTGTTATCTAGAATGAGGAGATCAAGAAGCAGGTGTAGGAATTTCTTGAAAGAGGGGTCATCATACCAATCCCTTATCCTTGTGTCTTTCTTATAGTGATGGTGCCAAAGAAATATGGAACATGGAGAATGTGTGTGGATTTCCAAAAACTAAACAAAATCATGGTGAAGAACCATTAGGTACCCCTTGCCTCGTATAGATGACTTGTTGGATCATCTAAAGAATGCAATGTACTTCACTAAGATGGATTTGAGGAGTGGTTACCACCAGGTCAGAGTTGTAGAAGGTGGCATGTGGAAGTC
The DNA here is from genome assembly GCA_032191745.1 of Picea mariana. Classification (NCBI taxonomy): domain Eukaryota; kingdom Viridiplantae; phylum Streptophyta; class Pinopsida; order Pinales; family Pinaceae; genus Picea; species Picea mariana. The sequence continues at coordinate 5,673 of JASDQU011444704.1, forward strand.
TTCCTTCAAGAAAAACAAGGTCTATTTGAATGGTTGGTAATGCCATTTGGGCTATGTGATTCCCCAACGACATTCATGCATGTTATGAATGATGTTTTTAGGCCTTTCATAGATGAATTTGTGATTTTATACTTAGATGACATAAAAGATAAAAAAAATTTATGTAAAGATGATGTTTTTATGTAAATAAAGTATTGGATGTCCTTAAAAGATAAAAGTTGTGTGTAAAATTGTCAAAGTGTGACTTTGGAAAAACCTCATTGGTTTACTTGGGTCATATTGTAGGAGGTGGTCAACTAAAGATAGATCCCTCCAACGTTGAAGTTATTGTAAATTGGCCTAAGCCAACATCAACTATAGAAGTTAGGAGCTTCTTAGGGGAATTTCAGTATTGGAGAAAGTTCATTTCTAACTTGTCCTATATTTCATCTCCTTTGCATGCCTTAAACAATGTGAAACATGTCTTCTAGTGGGGAGGAAAACACCAAAAATCCTTCAACACTTTGAAGGAAAATATCAACACCACATCAGTGCTAGATCTACCAGACCTACAAAATTCTTCAAGATTGAGACTGATTCCAGTTCATATGCCATGGGAGCAATCCCTATGCAACAATGTAATCCCATTTTCTTTCATTTTGAAACTTTTTCTAAGATTGTTTGTAATTATCCCACATATGACAAAGAACTATATGCGTTGGTACAAAGTGTGAATAAATGGAAACACTACTTGATGGGGAAGGAAACAATCATACACATTGATCACCAACTGTTACAGTACCTACAGTCACAAACCAAGCTACATCAGTCAATACATTACAAGTGGATGGGATTCTTGCAAGAGTTCCATCCATTTATCATATACAAGAAAGGAATAAACAACAAAGTTGTTGATATGCTTTCTCGGCCTCCTATTTCTACATCTATTGTTTTGAAAAATGCTTCCTTATCTCATGTAAGTTATTGTGAACAATACACTATTGATGAATATTTAAAAGATGTATATGAGAGGTGTTATCGCACAAGTTGTAGGTTGGGAAAATCCAGACCCAACCACCAAGTGGCAACAAATTAAGGGACACTATACCTAATGTCACCTCGATATAGGTATCGTGCTTCAAGGGTGACTAGGTCACTCTAGGGAGGCAATCCCGGTGAACCTGGGGGGATTGAGATGGATGGAAAGGAAGGAAGAAAATTTCCCCCCTAAAGGTCAATAAGGGAAGAGGAAAGTGGATTTGATGGCTTGTCTCCAGAAAGTTTTTAAGGTTGCCAAGTCTTTGGCTACCTGCCAAAGTGATTGTACCTACCCGAGACACAAGAAAAACCAATTGTATGTAGTATATGTTAGGTGGACAAGCAAGTTAAGATTGATGTCCCTAATTGCAGAAGTAATCATAAATATATATCAGAAATGAAATCAATTAACTACTGCAGATTTAACCACTTAAATCATGAAAGATTAGTTGAGTTATGAAGCATAAAACATGTAGATAAATTCTCAACACTTTAGAACAACTTTAGTGGTATTTAGATGGTTGTAAATATAAGTCTTTAGAGTATATTTATGAAATCCAAGTGGATTTAGCAGTGTTTTTCTACAGAAGCAACCTTTACCCCAGGAAATAAGCCCAAATATTTCCCAACAATAGCTAACATCAAATAGATTTATAATTGCAACTTTCCAACTAATTCCAACGGTAAAAAAGTGAGAAAATGAGTGTGAAAAAAGAGAGTTTGTTGCATCCCTAATGGTTGTACCATAAATTTATAACAACAATAAGAAACACTTATCCAATTGAGATTCCCTAGGGGAAAAATAAATCCTATAACATCAAAGAAAGAAAGTGATTTGAACAAGTTGATTCCTTCATATTTTCATGTATCCCAATGCAACAATTTTATCTCTCCAAGGAAAATTAAAAATGATTGGTTCCTTGCTATTGGGTTGTGGGATCAAAGAAATGTGAAGACTAGACTAAATCCTTGGGGGTGTAAATCCTCTTACTCCCCAAGAAAATCTAGGTCCACTAGGAAATTTTAAGAGGGTGTAATCCCTTTTACTTCTCTTAGAAAAACCTTATGCAACGATATGACCTTGAATGTATGATATTGATCCACAAATAACCTAGGGGTGTAAGCCCTTTTACTCCCCAAGGTTTGTGAAAAAAACAAAGGTGACTTGGAGGGTGTACATCCTTGTATTTCTCCAATAAACCTTGCAATTAATGACCTTTCACAAGAAAATAAATGAATCTTGGGGAGGGTGTATGCCCTTATACTCCTCCAAGGGTTTATCCACTAACAATTATGGAGGAAAGAAACAATTTCATGACAATAAATGCATAATTTCCTTACCAATTCCAAATAGATGCAAATTCAAACCCATAAGTGACCAAGAATAATCCATCCACAAGCATGAGAAAAATCCTCCAAGTGTAGCGCACCACTTTATTCCATCAATCGCAAGAGAAAAACATAACAATTGCAAAGAGAGATGAATTTCTCCAAGGAGAGAGAAAATTTTAGCATGGGAGAGATATGTTAAAATGATATCTTATGATCTCTTATTTATACAAAATGTCTCCAAAATAGTTTTTCCACATAATATTAGGGTAAACTACAAGAATAGGGGTCAACAGCCCTAATCTTTCCCCTTTTACAAAATAATATTAAAAATTTACTTAAAATTTTCTTTTACACAAGAAGAAACCCTAATTCAAAGTGATGTCACCCCTTTAGGGGACGTTTTGGCACTAGGAGCAAGTAGTTGGTGTTGGAGGAGTGTAGTAAGGCTTCCCAAAGCCACATTTCAAGCATCCAAGTCACTTCCTTCATGGTCAAAGCCTCAACCACCTCAAAAACTCCTTGTGCCAATGCATATCAACCTCACAACCCAACCCTAACTCCGTAGGTGACGTCATGCCTATAAAGGTGACGTTTTGCCTCTCCCAGGAAAAACATTTGGCATGTGGGGGCTAGGTTATGTCATCCAAATCATCTTCTAGGCATCTGAGGTTTCATCTTTATCATTCATCATGCAGGACCTTGGCATCCACCTGTCGGCTTCAAGCCCCATGGAAGCCCAAGATAGGCTTGTTCCTCCAAAATTGTCCACCAACTAGGTCCTGGAAAGAAAAGTAAGCATGCCCTCCAAGGATATCAAGTCATAGCATCATGATAAGTAAATCAAATCAATAAATGAGCCACCTAACCACATGCATCAAAGATTATTGTGTCAAACAATTAAGTTCTCAAAGACATTATGCAACTTGTCAATCTTGAATATGGGAGGGTTGATGAGGTGTCCTATTGGGTAGATCTTGCCCTAGGTCAAGGAGAGTTTCCAAGAGATCCCTCTCTAATTCATTTAAAGTGGGTGAAGTGGTTAAGGGTTAAGACTCAATAGGCATGGGTTTCATGACATACAAGGGGTTGTAGTGTCTCATTCATGGGTGCCTTTGTAGAGGGTGTGTGGCACCTTCGTTTGCAATGAAATTATTCCAAACCCGTCATTTTTCGATTCTTTGTTTCTTTCAATTTTTAGGGACAAGTTGAAGGCCCTTGCCCTGGTGTGGTTTCCATATAATGATAGTGTCACCCACAAATACCTAGCAAAAATGAGAAGGTTGGATCATGATGAGACCCCCTTTCTCTCAGCCATGCAACCGAGAGCCATTAACATGGCTTGGTGACCAGATGATGGTAATGTCATAACACTATATATCCATGAACATTATAGGTCGGCTCATGATGAGACCTCCTATCATCCAACTAACCTTTTAAGCATTCATAATCATATTTCTTGTGGGTCCCCTTTTTCTAAAAGATAAGTGTTTCATTTATTTATTGGGTGATCCATGGGTGAAACATCTAGAATGTTTATACATAGGATTTTATCTCTTACCCAACACTAATCCCTCTAGGCCTTAAACCCCTTCTTCCCATAGAACAAGGGATAACCCCTTCTTGGGTCAATACACCCTAAAATCCCAAGAGATAAGGAAATGGGGGGAAATAGTGAAGGAAAGTGGTAAGTATGGTCGGGAACGGTACGATGGCTCTTCAAGGGAGTTCCTAGTAGAAAAAACATCCCCAAGGAAGACAAATTAATAGGGAACAATGTCAACCACCAAGGTGAAGTAGGGAAAAAGGCATAATGTCTAAGCATATGTCATGAAATCTAAAGAAGTATAACATACAACATACTCAAATGCCTCAAATATTGAAATGACACTCAACATAATACCTAACTTGTACCACATGGAGCAAGGCCCATTGCCTTCCAAAATCTAGCGGGTGTGGTGGGTGGCATCCTGAAAATAATGACATGTGTGGTGGTGAGAAGGGTCTCCATATGTGAAAAATGATATTGCTAGTCATGTAGTCTCTCGACACTCCATATCTGCAACCTAAGGGCCTCGAGACATAATCTCCTTAGTTTTCCCAAAAAATGGGGATAACAAGAGGCTAACCAATGGTTCACAGGTGGAGAATTTTCATTTGCAAGATAAACTACTCTACCATTTGGGAAAACTTTGCATTCCTACAAATGAAAGAGTGCATGTAATCAAGGAAGCTCACACTTCTCTAGTATCTAGGAATTTTGGGGTAGGAAAGACCATAGCACATTTTCATAGGTTTTTTTATTGGCCTCAAATGAAATAAATTGTAACCAAATATGTAAAGGGGTGTGTGTTGTGCTCAACTTGTAAGCCCACTAATAGAAAATTGGGGTTGTACACACCAATTCATGTTCCTTCTCATCCTTGGGAGAGCATCTCAATGGGTTTTGTAGGGGGGTTACCTATGTCTAGGAGGGGTCATGAATACTTGTATGTGGTAGTGTATAGGTTTAGCAAGATGTTTATCTTGATGCCATGTAAAAATCAGGTCATAGTTGAGCAAGTTGCTCACTTATTCTTCCAACATGTATGGGCTCATTTTGGGTTTCGCACGTCCATTATCTTCGATTGAGATTCTCAATTTTTAGGGGAATTCTGGACAAGATTATGGAAAATCATGGACACTAAGTTGAATATGAGTGTTTCTTTCCATCCACAGACCAACGAATAGATAGAAGTGGTCAACATAATAGTGGTTCATTTGCTACGAGGGTATTGCAACAAATATCCTAAAATTTGGGATGAATAGTTGCACTATGTTGAGCATGCCTACAACAGAGCATTGCACTCTTCCACACAGAGTTCACCATTTGAGACACGTTTTAGGTATCTACCTAATACTCCCTCGGACTTGACATTTGGTATATATTTTGACTCAAGTGAACAACGAGATGAAGACAAAGCTCACAAGTTCATCCAGATGATTGAGTAGGTACACCAGACAATCCATAAACAATTGGAAAAGAGCCAAGCCCAATATAAGGCAAGGCATGACTAGAACTAAGTATATCATCAATTCCAAGTAGGTGATCAAGTATGGTTTCACATAAACAAATATAGGTTGAAGGGTGAAGGCAAGAAGCTCAAGTCCATCCGATATGGACCCTTCACTATCTTAGAAAATATTGGTACAAATGTTTTTCGCTTAGATCTACCACCATATAAGAAGATGTAATCAGTTGTGAATGTAGAAAACATGAAACTTTATGAGCCTCCAATGATCATCTATCAAAGGGAGAGTGTTTTAGTACCTTCAGTTGATGAGTTTTCTCCTGATTACTTGGATGAGTTGAAGGAAGATATCATCCTGGACAGAAGGACTAGGACTTCATGCAGGGGTGATGTTGAATATATTCCAGTGGGCCTTAAAGGCACACAACCAAGCAAGGCACAATGAACCGAGAAGGGGAAGGTGAGGGAGAAATCCCCTCACCTATATGTTGATTGATAAGGATTTTGGTGGTCCAAAAGCTTCCCGGTGGGGAGGAATGATCCAAGAGGATCCATAAAGGTTCAAAATTTGAATTCCTCAAATCTCATAAAAAAATGGCACCAAGTCAAAGAGCTCGTCAATATCTTTCCAATGGTGCAAATGTCACCTCAATCGGCCTCCGTATGAAAACATTATGGTCATCTGATTTTTTTCATCAAACAACAAAGTTGTGAGTCTGTTGACTGTGTAGTCCGTACAATGTTGACATCAACATGTTGACATGGTAGAACAAGAGGATGTCACATGTCATGTAGATTTGGCACTTTTAGGGTCCCCTTGGGCTAGTAAAAATGTTCCACATGGCACCATATGGATGCCACATGGCCATACAGACATGACATGGCATATCGTTAGCAGTCCTAGTCAATAGTCATACGATCCAGTGGTAGATGCGTTGGCAGTGATGTGGACAAATCCAGGGATACTACATGGAAACACCCGATTGGCCAGTTAGTTCAATCGTGTAACAAAATTTGTTTGGGCGAACTGGACAAAGGTCGAACCCCCAACCTCTATAGAAAGGCCCAACAACACGACCAACTCCTCTACTAGAAAATCCTAACCACTATATATCACCAACTCTAGTTAAAGGCTAAGTTTGTTGGAGGTCGAAAAGGGGGCCCGATCAGTCCGCACCAGATCCGACAGTCGGACTGGCCGGAACCCCAAAACTCTGATGGGAACCCAAAGTTTGGCATGTAAATGTATATTTTTATAACCAATGTCCAAAGGGAGGAGCCCACAAGTTTGACCCCAGGTATCCCTTCTAATATTAATATCAACTTTCCAACGAGCCACAAGGGGTGGCTTTGTAAATTCCACCCATAGAAATTATTTAAGCCAATTATTCATGCACCAAGGGGGGAGTATCCACACACCCATACACGGGAGTGAATTTCTATGCAGAGCCTGCAATTAATGCATATATGAGACTATTGTGGCATGGATTTTGAGGCAAGGAGCCCAAGAGGGTCCCCAAAGTGATAGTGACATAATTATATGAGATTATAGTCATATTTGCACTATTTTTCAAGCCAAGTCTACTAGTGCAGTCATAATTTGGATCCGAGCAGTGGATTTTTAGGACATCGCAAGAATTGAGGTATTTCCATGTATTTTTCCAAAAATTTTCTAAGATAATATAAAGGCCTCTCCACTGAGAAGTGAGCTGGGATTCATAGTCCATCTTTGGGACGAACTCTATTATCAAGCCTGGTGCAATTGTTTCTTCTCGTTATTTCTCCATGTGTATGCTTTCCTTGTGTGTGTTTAACATATGTTTTGTTCATTCTCTTTAATGAAATTCATGTTATGTCATTGAATAAAATATCCCAGATCAAATATTATATTGTATACAATAATTTCTCCAACAATATATTCCATACAATATTGCATTCTTGATAATTCCCTACAATATTTCATTCTTGATAATTCCCTACATTATTTCATTCTTGATTTTCTTCCACTACCATACTAACACCACTTTATATACTCCACTTCAAATCTTCATCTCCTCCATTTACTTTCATGTGACATCTTCATGTTTGGATCATGCCATTCAATTGCATGCCACTAATTGCAAGAACCTTTTATTTCCTTGAGAAACTCTAACTTATCCTATCCCCATGCAATGTCTTCAATTTTGAACATGTGAATACATCGAAAAACTTGAGCATGGGGGTAACAGTGATGCCTCCTCTCCCTGTTGATACTGAGAGGGGAGTGAATCAGTATCAAGTACAAATTAAAAAAAAAATCAACTTATACTTAAACCATTCAAATATATCCAATGAGAAATGGGCAATAGTATAAGAGTTACACCAATACACCACAATACACCATGCACAATATATGAGAAATAATCAATAGTTATTATTCGAGGGAAGTAATGACTTCCAAAGGTAGCTATAGCTTCCAAATGTAAAGGGAGGGATAAATATCCAAGAGAAATATACAATCCTCAAATATCAAGAGAGAGTTGAACTCGCCATCCTTGGATCCTCCCCAAAAGGAGGTTATAGAAAGAATGGTAGACTTTATTCAATTCTGGTCTATTCAGACGACCCAACTTGTACAGCATGCCCCACGCTCAATATTTAATATATGATTCTGAAACTCACACAAAAGAAACCAAACTCCATACTCTTTCCAATGGAAGTGGTCCCACTTCATTTGGATTCAGTATGAAAAATTTATGACTGTTTTACTCAGAACACATGTTTATTGACTAGCTTCAGGACTGGTCACAAACCCTATCTTCCACAGAGTGTATCTCCATAATTATAGCGAATGAAGAGCTAAATTTTTTACCAGAGGTACCTTGATATGTATTCTCAATACCATAGTGATTTCACCATCTAAATCGTTCTAGAAAACAAATTATAGAAAAAATGGTAAGCTGACCTGAAAATAACATACTCAGAACACATCACCAAAAGACTTCATCCTCCCTTGAAATCCGGCCTTCTTTTCTTCTTATTACCTATGAAATTCGACTTGCATCAAAATGAATGTATAATGATGTTTATTTATACCATTTATGTCACTTCCTTTTAACATTAGGGCCGACCTGACACTTTCTTATTTTGTAATTCTTTTCTTTAATTATCTTCAAGGCCTACAAGTACTTCCTTCTTCAATTCACTTTGTCATCTTCAAAAATTCATTTCT
>JASDQU011444705.1:0-11749 GCA_032191745.1 Picea mariana
AAAAAAATCTAACAAGAAAGAACTATTTTGTTCACTTTTCTTGGATTCCTTTTCATTCTTATATTGCATTGAATTCAATGCTCATTTTATTATTACATGCTTTTCAACAAATGCATTAATTTAAGCATCAAGCTCTTAACATGCTTGATGCATTGATTTCAACAATGTTTTGTATATTCCCCTTCTTACAATGGATTAATATAAGCATCAAGTTCCTAAATTCCTTCATAATACATTATTTTAGCAATATTTTGCATATTCTCTTTCTTAAAATACATTAATTTTAATGTCAAGTTCTAAAGTCTTTCTTTTGGTACATTGATTTCAACAATGTTTTGTATATTCTCCTCTTACAATGCATTAATTTAAGTATTTAATTTTTAAATACCTTCATACCATGCATTGATTTCAATGCTTCCTTCTATGTTATAGGTTATATACAAGTATCATATTCAACATAATCATGTATGATAATGTTAAAGAGCTAGAAAGGTCAATGTGGCAATGGGTTAGAAGACATGGAGAGAATGAATCTCTTGAACAAATGGATGAATTGAGAAAACAAAATCACAAATGACATAGATTGCAAAAGGTGAATCACTCCTAATATATGTCTTTTAAACAAAAAGGAAAGGAAATAAGACAAGATGCTGAAAGAAAAAGGGCACAAGAAAAAAAAAAAAACTTAGATATAGAACTATGGAAGATTTATTGGCTAACATTGAACATATTGCTCTCATGTTTTGTCACATATTTTTTAGCTCTGATGTTGATAAAAAACGTTAGTCCAATTTTGTAGGTTATGCATTCAATAGATCATCAATTCAAATATAGAAGTCACACCATAGTCACACCATAAGTATTCCCCAAGAAATAAAAAGTGTTGTCAATATATTGCCACAACATATTAAAGACCAAGTTGATGTAATGATCCTTATGCGAAAAAAGGATGGGAAGGAAGAAGTTATGATTTCACTATTAGAAATGAGATTATATAAAATGCACTGTTGTATAAGATCCAACATGATCCATTTTATCATAATGTTCGAATTGATTACAATGCAAGTGATAAGTTATTGAAAATTGTAATTGAAACGACTACACTTTTTTATGAAATGATTAAAATGGGGTTATTTTGGTTTTATGTTTTATTGTTTTGATCTACTGTTGGAATTGGCCTAGATTCATGTTAACCTCATATCTATTAAGTGACAAGTGGGATCAAATCTCTTGAAATGCAATCCTTTTTCAAGTTTTGCATTTTAAAAAAGGTTTATAAATTAAAATTAAGATGAATCTATGCCTGTTTTAAGAAACTCTTATATTTTTACTATAGAATTTGATATTAGTAATTTGGAAATTAAATATTGCCCCTATAACATCTATTGAACATTTTCAAAGGGCTTTTACACAAATTAATCCAAATTTAAGAAATGGGTGTTAATGTTTTGGGATATCTGAATATTTTATCAATGGTTAACATGTGATTTAACATCTAATTGTGCTCAACATAGTGACAATGAGAAAATACTAGTATATAGTATAATATGAGAATCATGCGCATGCACCTAAATTTTAATAGGAGGATAGTGATACTCAGACATATCAAGTGATTATCAATCGTTTTGCACGCAACAGAAGACAGTATTGATTCATTTATTTAATTGATACTAGCATTTGGCATAGAAGACCATAGAAATTGGCTATTGCCATACTTTCTAATTCTTACTCAGGACGATCATGCTGACAGAACATACTTCAAGTGCGTTCTTCAGCTTTATTTATACTTTCCTGAGTTTATCAATCGGTCACCTTGTTGCTGCTACGATTCTTCTGGTTTTCAGTCAGCAATTTTATCAGAAGCTCCTGCATCGAGATTCCAGTTGTCTCCATGTCCATCGTAGTCGAATACTTCATACAAAGGAACAACAACCTCAGTCAGTTACAGTGCAGAGGAATAAATTGGCTATGCTTTTCAATTAAAATTGCAAGAGTTCGCAGTAATAGCACGCTTAAATAGCTTACCTTACGCTCGGCCTTGAAGACTGCATTTAAAGCCGTGTTAGAAACCATGGCGGCTTTTAGCAGGCCCAGCACCTGTACCCAAATAATTTAACACAAAAATCGATCGATATTTATTTTAAAGTACACAATGCCAATCTTTGAAGATAATGAGTGAGAAAAGTTGCTATGACAAAATTGATTACCTCGTTGGCACCCACTGTGACATTCCGCTCTTCCAATTCCGTTGGCTCCTTCACATCAAGCTTATTCCACAACTGAACGATTGTGGCAGTGGAATTAACTGGAATAACACTCAAGTCATCTGTGATGACAAAGTTGACAGTCTTCTTCACATATCCCGTAGGACGTACTACATCTTTGGCGGCTGCGAGGGGGTTGTCCACCAGCTTCACTTCACGGTTTACCCAATTGCCACAGGAACAGGTTACAGTTCCACTTTGGGTGCTGAGACTGTGTGTATAGCTAGAACTCTGTATATAAGGGCACACATAATACCTGGGAGGAGCTGCAGGCGGAGGAGGAGGCGGAGGAGATTGAATATGCAATGTGTCACTGGTGTAGGTCGTGGAGACGACCTTTGGATCTAACAAAATCGCTTTGTCAGCTTTCATGAGCGACGCAGACAGACTCTCCACGCTCTTATAAAGATTTGTGATGCAAGGAGCTTTTGTCTGATCATCCTCCTTCTGAGTAACTTTGGAGACCAGCGCCTGCTTGGCAATGGCCCCAGTTGGAAGTACGAGAAAACTGAACAACAGATCAACAAAATCCTTCCCTGCTTCTGCGTACAATATCTTACGACTTCTCTTATTGATCATCAGTTTTATGGTCATGGAATTAGCAGCCTTCGGCTTAGGCGTAATTTCAGACTGGAGAGCTGCCATGGCAATCCTCAGCTGCTTCTATTTCTGATGAATTTCTGAGGACAGTAAGCCATCAATTTAAAGAAGCAGCCATTCGTTGGCCGTACTGATTGGCATCTCAATCGAGCAGGCGAGCGATTCCGGGTATGAATTATCCGTTGTTATTTACAGATTTAAGTTTCGAATCTGCTTTTTGCCCTTTCCCTTGTTCGACATTCCTGCTGCGGAAGGAAGCTCATTGGTAACCTGAGTCCGAATCACAAGGAAAGTTTTATTCGCCCACCCTAAAGAATATGGCAGTACTATATATATTCAGCCATGGGTGATACTTATGCGCCCGACAGACTTCTCGTGTATCCGCGAAGCACATCCAATGGCGCACCTTAAGGTACTTCCAGATGCGCGAGAAGTTTGTCGGGCACTTCAGCTATGTGGGGTTATTGTTCTATATATTCTGGTCTGTTAAAAACTAATGAATGAGGTTCGAGGTTCGAAAGAGGTGGGCATTTTGTGAATTGGGATTGTCTAACTGTTATATGTTTTATATGTTTTAGTTTTTTAATCAAAATTTGGTGATATAAATCTGGACGAAATTATTTTTTTGTTGTTTAAATTCATTTTTTTTTAATGTAAAATGGAATCAGCATGTTGAAAAATCATGGAGCATTTGGATTATACAAAAATAATCACTTAAATCTTTACAAGTAATTATAGCAAGAAAATATGACCAGATGTTCTAGGGCATTTCAGCTATGTAGGGTATTGTTCTATATAGTCTGTTCTGTTAAAAACTAATGAATGAAATTAGAAAGAGGTGAGCATTTTGTGAATTGGGCATTGTCTATCTGCATTAAATCATTAAATTTTATTGTTTAAAATCCATTTTTAATGTAAAATGGAATTGACTTACTGAAAAAATTACGGGGCATTTGGATTATAAAAAATAATCACTCATCCCCCCAAAAATGCCAAAACCTAAAAGTTTAGACTAAGGCTTTTGTGAATATTTCATTTTGATGTTTTGGTGGAAGAAAATATAGATAAAAAGTGGTATTTTGCTGAATGACATTTCAAAGAGGTGGTTATCACTTTTTCATGATTGTTTTTATGAGGATAAGCATTGTCATTGTTTTTATTATGATAAGCTTTATGATTTTAGGATATTTTTTTGGGTTATATCTATTCATCAATGTGAATTTATTTATTTATTTATATTTAAAAGTAATTTTGTTGTAAAAATAATTTTAAAACACATAAATTTAAGTATATATATTTAGTAATGTATTTTTTTTAGGAGGGTATATGAAAGGAGTATATTAAATAAAGTATTATTAGTGAGAGGATTTTTTTCTAACTTTTTACATAAATGAACTGTGAAAGCCAAACAAGAAGCATATTTACATTGTTATCAATCAAATATTATGTTAGTAGAAGGCACCACTCTTTTATGGGTTTTGAGTTTTATATATGAAAAAAAAATCAAAGTGTAATTATAATTAATTTTTATATTTTTAAGAAAAATTAAATAAAGTTTTAATGATTATAAATATTTTATATAATTTGATGTTTTAATTAAAAGTCCATATTTACATATTAAAAAAAATTGAATTCCAATCCCTTTTCTTAAGAATTCATAAATACAATACACATACATGAAAAAGAAGATTCTATTGTGAATATAATCTCATTTCTTTTTCTTGTGAGCTATCAATGTGAATTGTGACAAAGATGAATTCAATCTTAGAAAAGTACTCTTGGCTTCAATGTGAATTGTGACAAAGATGAATTAAATCTTAGAAAAGTACTCTTGGCTTCAATGTGAATTGTGACAAAGATGAATTCAATCTTAGAAAAGTACTCTTGGCCTTAATCTATGTGGAGGACAAGGATATTGTTAAAGGTTTTTTGGATTTTTTCCTTGATTTAATTTGGTAAACAATGAGCAAAAAGTAAAAATTGGAGATTTTAGGGTGAGTTCTAATTTAAACATTGGATTTGTGCAATAGGTAAGTGGTTATATGTGATTACATGAACCTTGAGAGATTTGATTTTTATATCTATTTCAGGACTCAAAATAAATTAATATTTTCAATAATCTCCTACTGAAATGACTGAAACTTAGTTTATAATTTCTTTAATGATTTTCTTATACCAAGAATAAACAACAACAACATAATAATGATAACAACATAATATCAACAACATAATAATAACAACATAATGATCACATACCAATTGGTAAAATACATACCTCAACCTACAGGTTGGTTGATTCAATCTTTAGTTCACTTGTTCTTGTGCTTTCCTAAACTGTCCAACTGAATATTAACCTCCCATCCAACTAGGAACAACCTCTCCTGCTCCCTATCTCCAAGAATCCTTGCAGTTTCCTAGCCCTTGAGCCCAAAGTTCCCAGCAACAAAAGTGCCCTATGAGAGTTCCCCAAAACAATTGTTCTTCGAATTTCCTCCTTTTTCTCAAATTTTCCCCCAAAACAAAAGACCCCTTCTCTAAGTCCTCCCCCTCTTCCTTATCCTCCTCTCTCAAATCCCCCTCATTAATTCCCCAACAACCTTATCCCCCCATTAATTACCCAATAGGCTTATTCCCCCCATTAATTACTTCACCTACCTTTTAATAATAAAATAATAAAAATGTTCATTTAATTTATTTTAATAATTAATTAAATTTAAATTAAAAACTATGATAAACAATTAATCAAATTGGGTTGTTACATACACCCACCCTTCAAGAAACTTCGTCCCAAAGTTAGAGTAATTTACAATACAAGGGTAATGCCACATGATTCATACATCCACATCAAATAAATAACATCATTAATTTAAAACACTTATACATACTAGTGTACATGTGCAAGGCATGCATGTGTAGCTAGCACATACAGGACTCACACATGCACTAATTACAATACTTATTACTCCTAAAGTAATTCTTGTATGCATCCAATCCAATCAACAAGACCATTCATTTCATAAAAGATAGTAGACCATTTAAAATGTTTGCGAAATTCCTCAATTATAATAATTTAACACAAGCAACATTCACTTAGATAATTGTAGTTCAGTTAAGAAAATATAAACATACATGTATACATATTTTTAAAAACGAGGAAATCAAGAAATTCTACCATAAGGAGAAATCCCCACACACTCTCAACTACTTCTAGTCATCCTTCCTCCCTATCCTACTTCCATCTTCCATCCCTATCCTTCCTCTGTTGCACTATCTTGGAGCATCAACTATATTGACCTAACTCCAGATAGAACCCATAAGCATAAGTGTCAACTCTCTTGACCAAGCTTCCCAACATGCATCTGGCAGTCATCATCACACGTCTAGGGGAATGTGAGCTAACACCGTCCTCCCATGACTCCAGGTTTTAGAGGATACACGATGGGAAATGCCTCCACCCCTCCTAATAGAACTAGGGTCAATACCCTACCATGGACCATACAGTTGCACTGTGTTGCTGGGAATTTTGTCATCGTATATTCAGTTTTAGGCAGTCTCGACACCTAAAAAAACTGCACTTGTCCACACATCATAGCAATGCATTTTAACCAATATAATTTCACATACAAGATTCATACCATAATGTTTCTTGGTCGATGTTCACGACATCAACCATTTATCAACATTATTCTTTGGCTATTTTATAGCCTATTAACCTGCAGGTTAGTCTATAACACAAACCCATACATACCCATGCATTATCATCATGTAAATGCGTTTAATCATAATCTCAATTCGATATCCACGTATCAACAACTTTAAATGTCAAAATTTTCAAGTTAGAAATAGATTGCATAATATCTATCATAATTCAAATAACATTAAATATTCATAGAATTGACTTTCGCATAGGTTCATATGGCTTAAAAGTTCAAGTGTATCATTAATAGTTTCACAGTGAATATAAAATAAAGATGATTATGCCTTAAGTAATTCTAGTTGTCTAAGTCAAAAGGTGGCATTACATACACCCAACCTTCGGGAAAACATATTCTCGAGGTGGTAAAAAAAGTGAAGGATGATCTTGTCGTAAGGTCTCTGAATCCTTCAAAGTAGAAGATCCTGGGCTATACTTGTCCCACTAGACCTTAACTTGGTCTACTAGACGGTTCTTGAGCTGTAGGACCCTACGGTCCAATATGCATAATGGTTCGACCATGAGAGTTCCTATGTTCGATACCTACAATTCCTTCCAATTCTGTTAATGAGATTCGTTAGAAACATAATGACGTAGAACAGATACATGAAAAACATTATGAGTTTTATGCAAGTGGGGTGGCAGTACGAGATGATAAGCAACTGGTCCAATTCTCTCTTGGATTTTAAATGGTCCTATAAATCGAGGTGACAAATTTGTCCCCTTCCCGAACCGAATGGTACTCTTATTAGGCTTGATACAAATGAATACTTGATCTCCCACTTTATAACTTCGATCAGTCCTATGCGCATCAACATAACTTTTATGTCTATCCTGTGCTTCCTTTAGTCGCTGCCTAATTTGAATAATCCATTCCTCCATCTCTTGAATCAATTCTGGCCCAACTATCACTCAATCTTCTAACCTTTCCCAACTCAACAATGTCCTGCATTTCCTTCCATACAAAGCTTCATAGGGTGGCATTCCAATGGAGCTATGAAAACTGTTATTGTAGGCGAACTCTACCAAAGGTAGGTACTTCTCCCAATGGGTTTGATTATCCATAACATACATCCTAAGCATGTATTCCATACCCTAATTATCTCTCTCGGTTTTCCCATCTGTTTCAGGATGATATGTTGTGCTTAAGTTCAACTGAGTTCCCAATGCTGACTTCTAACTTGTATAAAACCTATATGTGAATCGAGAGTCCCTATCTGAAATGATCTTCTTGGGTAACCCATGCAGATGGATGACCTCACTTATAAACATGCGTGCCACATCAATGACATCATAAGTATCTATAACTGGAATAAATTGAGCACTCTTGGTCAACTTATCAAATATCACAAGAATGACATTTTGTATGTGCGATGTGAGTGGAAATCCCACAACAAAATCCATAGAAATGACTTCCCACTTGAACATAGGAACATCATGCGGTTGTAGGAGACCTTTCGGGTGGTGGTGGTCAACCTTCACTTGTTGACACTCTAGGCACTTGGTGATGAAATGGACTACATCACGCTTCATTCCTACCCAAAAGAAAATCTTCTTCATTTATGTGTACATTTTATTCACACCCCGATGTGCACAATAAATTGTTCTATGGGATTCCTTGAGTATGATGCTTCGAATATCCCCACCTTCGGGGATGTACATCCTTCCACAATATCTTCATAATCCATTTGCTTCCAGGCTATATCCTTCATACTTTTGATCTACTTGCCTCCCACTCTAGAGGGTTGAAGTAACCTTTAAATACCAACTATCTCCAAGAAGTTTCCCAAACCATGCTCCCTTAGATTAACTTTTAAGGGTACCAAGGAGAAGACACATGGTCTCCTTCTCAAGGTATCCGTGACCACATTCTCCTTTCCCTTGATGTACGAAATTCCAAAATCATCCTCACTCATAAACTCACTCCATCGCCTTTGCCTGACATTGAGATACCTTTGAGTGAATAGATGCTTTAATCTTTCATGGTCTCTTTTGAGCTCAAAGCTTCACCCCACTAGATAATGCCTCCAAAGTTTTAGAGATAACATTACAACTTCCAACTCTAAATCATGAGTAGCATAAATCTCCTCATGTTGCTTCAACTTTCTTGATGCAAATGTTATCACTCCCCCATCCTGCATTAGCACGACCCCCAATTCTTGCTTCAAGGCATCCGTACAGATTATGGAGTCTTTTTCCATATCCAACACTCGTAGAATTGGTGCGCTAGTTAGTAACCTCTTAAGCTCGATGAATGCAATATCACATTCCTCTGTCCATTCATACATGACCCCCTTGCGCTGTAAGGTGGTGATGGGTTTCACTATCTTAAAGAACCATTCCAAAAACCTCCGATAATAACCAACTAGCCCCATGAAGCTTCTTACCTCATGAACATTTTTTGACACTGACCATTCCATAATGGTCTTTACCTTTTCTGGGTCCACAAAGATTCCTTCACTGGAAATGATATGACCTAAATAGTGCATTTATTTATGGAAGAAAGAACACTTCGAAAACTTTCCATACAATTTGTTCTCTCTAAGGCACGACAACACCACTCACAAGTGTTCCTCATGTTCTCTTTTGATCTTGGAATAGATGAGGATACCATCCAGAAAGACCTGTAGAAAGCGGTCTAAGTACTTTCATAATACACCATTCATGAATCTCATGAATACTGTTGGCACATTGGTCAAACCAAAAGGTACTACAATGAACTTGTAATGTCCAAACCGAGTTCGAAAGACAGTTTTAGGAATATCACCTTCCTTAATCCTTAACTGTTGATACCCTGATCACAAATCAATTTTTGAGAAAACTGATGCTCCTTTCTTCTGATCAAAGAGGTCATCTATCCATGGCATTAGGTACCTATTTTTCACTGTAGCACGGTTCAAGTCCCTATAATATATACAAAGTCGTAAGGAACCATCCTTATTCTTGACAAAAATTACAGGTGCACCCCAAGATGAGACACTAGGACTTATTAGTCCCAAGTCAGGTAGTTCCTTCAACTGCATCTATAATTCACAAAGTTTTGGCGCTGTCATCCTATACGGTTTCTTGGAAATTGGCTTCACACCAGGCTTTACCTTGATGGTAAAATCAAGCTCCCTCTTAGGAGGTAACCCTGACAACTCTTTCAGAAAAACATCCTTAAACTCCGACAATACTGGATACTAATCCAAGGAGGGTCCTTTCCCTTTATTGATTGCTTCCACTACATATAATCGATAAACTTGCCTCATGCAACGTTTAACCTTCATGGTCGATATAAATCATAGAGACACCTTCCTCCATACACCGTGGACCTCTAATGACCTTCCTTCATCGTCAACACAAAGCACCCTCTTCACGAAACAGTCTACCATAGCTCAATGGGTTTCTAACCAATCCATTCCAATGATTAGGTCATACATCCCTAGAGCAGTGATGTACACCTTCAACCTAGTAGTACACACTCCTAGGTCTACTAGGAAATTATCGACGCTAGGTCCTACTGCTTGTTTTTCCCCCGAAGCCATCTCGACTTGTTTAAAGTCATCGTTCTCATAGGCTGCCAACTCACACTTTTCTAATGCACAAGGTGAAATGAAACTATCTATAGCACCATAATCAAATAAAATTTTAACCTTGACATGATTTAGCATACCTGACGACTCCGCCACAGTGGATTGATGCTCTTCCTGATGGTTATTAACCGCCTCATAAATCTGGTGGCTATTACTTGCTCTTCCCATCGGGGCCTTTCCTTCTCTATGCACAAAGTCTGCTTGTGACTCTAGAAAATCACGTTGGTAATGAGGTCCTCCACACCCCCAACAAGTAACACAAGATGGAACCTGCACACTGCCCTCTAACGATCTTTGAAATGAATTCCTTCCCATGGAACCCCTTCCCCTACTTGATTCTCCTTGAGAAGGCCATGGACCTTCCCGCGTCGTTGGCGATGAGTGGGATGTTGCACTCATTGCCATTGAAATACCTGATGTAACTACTCTAGGAGTGACTCTATTTCCATAAGAAGGTGGTCTAGAGCTTCCTTCTCTGGAGAAAGTCCTAGGGGCCTTCCCCACAAATCTAGGATGTTTTGGAATGGTTGACGTCATACTTCCGTTTAATCTCATATGCTCCTCCGTGTAACGATCATTTTAAACTGCTTTGGTTACTGACGATGGTTTCCACATCTGTACCATGGCCCTTATCTTATGGTTTAACCCATACACAACATGTTTTGTCTGTCGTTGATCGATATCCATGTATGAGACATATTTTACTAAATCCATGAACCTGATATCATACTCTTCCACAATCTTGTTTCCCTGAACTAGAGCATGAAATGCTTCTACCTGTTGTTCCTCGTAGTAAGCAAGCAAATATTTCCTCCGGAGCCTTTCCTAAAAAATATTCCATGAGACTATGTTTAGGGTAAGGTGCAACTGCCTCTCCAGATTACCCCACCAATTCAAGGCCTTGTCCCTCAACTGAAAGATCACTATCTTCACCTTAGATGTGGAAGCATAGTCTCTTAAGGTGAAACATCTCGTCATTCCTTCCAACCATGCCTCTACATGTTCACTTGCACGAACCCCAACAAACTTTGGGAATTTGATCTTTTGTAGTTCTCTGGTGATATCCCCTGGTGGAGGCCCTCCCTCTAAGTCCATTGACACTTCAGGGTTACCCACTCTAGATGATGTGGGTTCCACTTCGACATATGCTGACTGGCGTCCCTTTAATGTCTCATTAATAGCCTCTAAAGAGCGCAAAATGAGAGCTAGTTCAAGCGATGGTGGTGGTAGCACCGACGTTGGAGGTCCTTGCGACGATGCCCCTCGGCCTTGATTTCCTCGAGTCCTAACCATCTTAAATAATTGAATCTGCATCAAACCAACTGCTTATCAGGGAAGAGTTTAAGGCATTCCACATTCACTCAAACTTATACTTGCAAACATAGGGTTAGGAATAATTTTTTTTTACTTGTCTATAAACATACATTACTCTCTTTAGGGTAAGTGGCTTAGGTCAGGGTTAAATTATCTAATCTTGGTGTCTTGATAAGTATCCTTCTATCTTTCTTACCTTGCTAGTTGCACTATTACCGTGGTATTCTTGCCCCTTACTCTAATTGGATTTCTTATTTAAGTGTCTAACCCTTCCACATACTAACATGCACCACTCATGTTAA
>JASDQU011444705.1:11849-23738 GCA_032191745.1 Picea mariana
TAAATAAAGAAAAAAAAAAAAAAAACTGACCCTAAATGTGAAGTGGAGGCTGGGCAATGTGGGTTCTCACACGAGACCCATGTGCCCCACCCTCACATTTCCTAATCTCCCAAAACCCTACCCCTCACTCAAGTGCTTTTCAAGTTAGAAATAGATTCCATAATATCTATCATAATTCAAATAACGTTAAACATTCATAGAATTGGCATTTACATAGGTTCATATGTCTTAAAATTTCAAGTGTATCATTAATAGTTTCATAGTGAATAGAAAATAAATATGATTAGGCCTTAAGTAATTCTAGTTGTCTAAGTCAAAAGGTGGCATTACATACACCCAAGCCATTACCATTTCAATTTATGAGGGTGGTCAAGCCCAGGTTTCAGTTTTTGAAACCAGGCTCTTATACCATTTGTAATGCCCTCTCTATTTCAGAACTCAAAATAAATAAATATTTTCTATAATCTCCTATTGAAATGACTAAAATTTAGTTTAGAATTTCTTTCATGCGTTTACTATACCAAGAATAAACAACAACAACAACAACATAATAACGATAACAAAATAACAACAACAACATAATAACGATAACAAAATAACAACAACAACAACATAATGATCACATACCAACTGGTAAAATACATATCTCAACCTGCAGGTTGGTTGATTCAGCCCCTGGTTCACTTGTTCTTGTGCTTTCCCAAACTTCCCAACTGAATATTAACCTCCCAACCAACTAGGAACAACCTCTCTGACTCCCTAGCTCCAAGAATCCTTGCGGTTTCCTGGCCCCAGAGCCCAAAGTTCCCATCAACATAAGTGCCTTGTGAGAGTTCCCCAAAACAATTGTTCTTCCAATTTCCTCCTTCTTCTTCACAAATTTTCACCCAAAACAAAAGACCCCATCTCCAAGTCCTCCTCCTCTTCCTTACCCTCCTCTCNTAATTCCCCAACAACCTTATCCCCCCATTAATTTCCCAACATCTTTATCCCCCCATTAATTACTTCACCTACCTTTTAATAATAAAATAATAAAAAGACTCATTTAATTTATTTTAATAATTAATTAAATTTAAATTAAAAAACTATGATAAACAATTAATCAAATTGGGTTGTTACAATATGTTGTAGTGCTTTATCAGGCATTTTCTCTTTCTAGAAACAGATTGAAGGTGGACTAGTTGACTTTAATGTGTGTAATATTTTATGAGGATTCCACCTCTTCTCTTCCAATTTCCTTTGCCCGTTTGTGGAACAAGAACCATATTAGTCAATGGAATGCATAAAATATTATTGAGGCATGGGAGGTAGCTAAGAGGCGTGATATGTGTTATCACCGAAAAATTGACCACCTAGACCAAAATGATTCCTTGTGAGCCACAAAAATTCCAAATGAATTGTTTCTGATTTTGAAATATGAAAATTTGCAAGTTTATTTCAGTTTTAAAAGTAACTTATACAGAGGAAAAAACTCATTTCATCTCAGTACTTTTCTTTGGTTACTTTCTTGCATGATTATTTAGATTTCAATTTAATTGCAATTCATTCATTTATTTATTTATTTACAAGCATTTACTTTTTTAGCTAGTCACACCACGTATGCACACATACCACACCTTAAAATTTATGCTTGGCTGATGTCACCGAGCTCAACCTAATAATTAGCCCTTTAATCTAACACACACTTAATTCCACTTGGGCACCAAAAATAATATTGTAGTTAGGTTATGACTTTGGAGATAGGAATCCAAATAATTCCTCTTAGTCATTTCACATTGAAATATAGAGGTTGACTATTAGGGAGATAAAATCCTTTCTATCGAACACGATCTCATTCATTTTGTAACATGCACACTCTTTCAAAGTCTAGACTAGAGGTGTGATTGAGACTCCTTTCTCTTTCACTACTGAAGATCCCTGAACTACTTGATTTCAACTTGAAGGTAAGGTAACCTATTACACATGTCTGTGAAGAGGTAGCTTAGTGGCCATTTTTAGGTATCCTTACCCAGGTGGATTTCCCAAGAGGGAGCGAACCTAAGACAATTTTCTATGGGCCTTTGGGACCTCTCACTACCCATTTCCCTATAGTTATAACTATTTCTTTCATGCCTTCAATCAACTACATAAGGGACTTTATCTCCCCCTGTTGTTAGTTGTTTGGAAGGCCCCTATCCATAGAATAGGTTTTGTTTGAGTGCATCTAGTTTGTTTGATAGGTTAGAGTATTTTCTCTTTACAGGAAGGAACTACTTGACTTAGGCTATATTTATTTTTAGACACACTTAAAACCACTTGATGCACCACCTAAGAACATATTGTGTGTTGTTTAATCATTGTTGGCTTAGCTCATCACTTCATTCTATTTATCCTTTTGATTAGTTTGTTACATATTTAGGGTGATACTTGCCTAAGGATATCATATCTCCCCATAGGATATAGTCTCGTCAGTTTCAAGGCATTCAACCTAAGTTCCCCATTATATGCATTATCTTACCTACTCAACGAAATAGGGTTCCCCACCCTAACCCAACCTTGGGTTCTGGATTTTTTTTATTCAGAACCCCCTCCCCATTGAGGGGTTTTGGTACATCCAGTTCCAGGCCCACTTCCACCTTCTTAGGTCCTTCATATTCATCTAGCCCAAGTTCCAACATGGCTAGAGCTAATCTTGGACCCAATGCTAACCAACCTTATATGCCTTTCATGGTAGGTTTAAATCTCCCCAATTCAAACAAGGTGATCAAGGATCCCATCCGCCATGATCCTAATTATCCCAACATACCAAAAAAACTTATTTCTGACATCCCAAAGTTTGAGGGTAAACTTGGAGAGGATCCTTTCAACCATATCATGTCCTTTCACCTATGGTGTTCCTCCAACTCCATAACTGAGGATTCAATTAGGTTGTGACTGTTTCAATGCACTTTTATGGTTATTGCTTCCAAGTGGTACATAGACAAACCTCATAATACCCATAAAACCTTTGAGTCCATAGGAAATGTTTTCCTTACCTTCTTCCAGCTCCCCGTTGAGTACATTTTTATGCTTCCTTCCACTCCATAAACTATACTTTTGCCTCCAAAATCATCCATTTTGCCTTCATATTATTCCATATTTTCCATAAAATAGCTTATGCAAGGTACATTTATCATTCCTTAGCTTAAGAATTGAATTTTCGAATTTTTGGCATTAAAATAAAAAATTTATCAGAAATTACAGGATTTGACTAAATCCCGTAATTGCTCCTAGGTTTGTGTACTTGTAGGACATCTGGGTGAAATCTAAGACATGGGTCATGATCCTAGATGTACAAGGATGGATGAATATCTATTAACTTCGATATCTGAGCTTTCCAAGTGTTTGGTCAACGCTGGTCAAACAGGGCCACTTCAACAGAAAATACCCTGTTTTAGCATAAAATCATGGACAGTTTTAGATTTTCTTGGATTTTGTTCATATTTTATGGATCTGAAGGGGGTATTTGACCTTCCTAGCATATTTTATGGATCTGATCATTATCTTTAGGTGGTTTCTTAGCATTATCAGTTTCAAAACTCTTGTATAAATACTCCAAGACATGGACTAGTAGGAGACATCCTTATGTTAATGAAGAACACTTTGAACTTGCAGTCTTAAGATCAGTTTTGTGTTTTTTTCTTGATGATGTCTATGAGATGATTATGTGAATGCTGCTGGAAATACTTTCTTAGCTGAAGCAACTCAAGTGTACAAGTGAAGCATTGGAGGGCCTCCTTTGCCAAACTAGTACACTCTTCCTTTATGTTCTTCTCAAGTAATATTTGACATATGTTTTAGATCAGATCTTGCTATAGATGAGTTTTATTTATGCATTTGTTGTAGTTAGATGAATTCAATAGTTAGGTAATATGATTAATGTTTCAAAGCATTACTCATGTTGTGAATGATTTCTTGAATAAGATTTCAATGTGTAGTTTGCTTTCAATCATTAAGATGATCATGAATGCTTTTTGAGTTATTTATTCTTTCAGTACTTTTGATTTAACAAGAATTGGTGATGATTGCTAATGAATGAAAGAAAACAATGAATGCATCTCTTGAATAAGAGTTTTGTCTTTCTAGCATTGATAAGCCTTTGAGCTAATTTTGAATATCTCTTTGAATGCTTTCTGTTAATCAAATGCTCTTTAGGAAACATTTGCTGATTAATGTCGTGGGATCTATGAGTAGGACTTCTGAACAGAAGCTTAGCATCTCCTCCGTATTCATCTCTTAGAATAGGTTTTGGTTTAGATCATTAAAACAACTAAGTTATCTCTAAATCCATATATTTTGGATGTGCCTCTAAGTCTTACAAACATCAGATTGACAATCCATTGCACTCTAATTTACATCAGTAGGTTGGAGCCTAACACTCCCCATCCACCATGACATATGGATAAAAATCTTGACCATTTTTTGTCAAACCACTGCCACTCACATTTCGTATCACATCCATTAGTGGCATAAATGAGGAGGCTTATGAAAAGTTGATATTGTGATTCTTTCCTCGTGGATTGGTTCATGAAGTCCCATCTTCCTCCCATTTCCAAGGATGTATCCATGAATCTACATAGGAATGAGGAAGAAGCTACCAAAAATCCTAGCAATATGATATGATCTACGCCCAATCAGGGTATCTCTATACCATCCTTCTTGATGTCCCTCGCTCTCACTTAGGTGACTTGTTTGAACCAGGAGAATTCCAAGCGGCTAATGACTTTATTATATCTATGTATCATACCTATCGACACTGTACTCCTCTCGGACCTAGTGGATATGGTCACCCTTATGGTGGGCTTATCATTTCATACCCTCAAAATTATTTGGGATATCCTTCAAGAACTCATGAGTATCCTAATTCCCTTTATGATTCTTCACACTCTTCTTCTCGGATGGGAACTAGTAGCTCGTACCCTGTATCCCATTCACATTCTCATGTACACATGCCTACTTAGAATATCTCTTCTTGTGGCGTAGCTTCCATAAATCCCTATTACCCATTTCCTAGCCCACCTCCAGCTGTTTCAATAATACCCCAAACCCATGTTTTTCAACCTACACCTCCTTCAAAAGGAAAAGTCTATGCACAACAAAATGCCCCCAATACCCCTAATCAAAATAAGAAGAAGAACAAAGGGAAGAGTAAGAAAAATAACCAAAATCAAGGAAACTAGGGGAACTGAAATCCTCAACCTAATACATATTGAAATTATTACTCCAACACCTAGGTACTTTGTTATCTAGTGATTTCCTTATTGCAATGGGATTAGAAACTCAAAAAAAAAATAACACACTATTGAAAGATTCAACTCAATATCATGCAGTGGAATCATAAACTAGGAAACCAAACCAAGCACACATGAACACTAGTATTTTTCGGTAGATACCTCTAGAAAAACCCTGGAGGAAAAACCAGTGATGAGAATGATTTTATTATGCTAAAATCAGGGCTCCCGTAACAAGGATAATGGCCCACTAAGAGAAATACAACTACAAAATAACCTGGATAGGTTTGACCTGTTGTACGACTAGTTTTGCATGCTTTTATAGGAATTCGTGACTTGCTCTTTTGTGACCCAAAGATATCTGTGAATGTCTCCACTATGACCCACATATTTGTACAAAAAACATGTACGAAAAGATCCATACAATCCAACACTCTCCCGTGGCTTCCTTCAACCGAAACCCACCTGCAAATGCATATGTTCTCTCTTCTTCATGACATGTATGATGTCTAGATGAAAGTACTTCTTGACCTATACAATATCTTGAACCACAGTTATTTTTGATCCAATAATTTGTGTGTCGACTCTCTCAACACAACTCCTGACCAAGTGTCTTTCTCCTTCACCCTATCCTTTCTTTTATAACCGTGATTTAAAATCTATTTCTAATCTCAAAAGTGATATACGATTGAGATTACTTCTCACACTCACTTGAGATTTAGATTACATGTTGCATGCTAAGTACTTTTAGCATGTTTCTTAAATAAATCAATTAACTAATTACATAATTAATTAATAATTTAAGAAATTTACTTTAATAATTCCTTTAACTAAAGTGAATTCAAGAGTAGAAGGATTTGAATGATTTCCACATGTTTAGACACATAGGTCCGTGTGGAAATACCTGTCTTATGATACCACTAACATCAAAACTCCCTCTTAGAGAGGAAGGTATTATCCACCACTCCAAGTCTATCTATGAAGAATACAAAATTCCCTTTCTCCAAGGGCTTGGTCAGAATATATGCAACCTACTCATCTATGGAAATATACTAGCACTTCACTACTCCTTTTTGGATCCTATCCCGAATGAAGTGATATATGATATCAATATGCTTGGACCTGTCTGGAATATTAGATTCTCAGAGAGGTTGATACAACTCTGATTATTTCATTATATCACCATAGGCTCCAACTCCTGACCAAATAAACTTGTAATCAATTTGCAAAGACAAATGGATTCACATCTATCCATACTCACTACCATATACTCGGCCTCTAGTGAATTGAGTGCTACAGAAGTCTACTTCCTTTTGAACCAAGTAATCATTATTGATCCCAAGGTGAAGCAACACCTTGAGGTGCTCTTTCTTACTACTTCACTTCCTACCCAATCTGAGTCTATATGTCTCTACAACTCTACTCCTTCTCCTCCAAGATATCTCAATCCATACTCCATTATATCTCTCAAGTACCTAAGCACGTGATTTGTTGCAATCGAATGCACCTGCCTTGTCTCTACTATGAATTGACTCAAGATGTTTAGAGAAAAACAAATATATGGTCCGGTGTTGAAAAAATACATCAATGACCCTACCAACTTCATGTATATCCTAGGATCCACCAACTTTGAATCTGAAGTGTCAATATTCTTCAGATTGGTAATCATATGTGTAGCCATCAGGTTGCATTACTCCATCCTAAATCTCCTCAATATATCTACTGCATACTGCCCTTGTCCAATAAATATCTCTCACGATGCTTACCATACCTCTAACCCCAAGAAATAATGCATCAAGCCAATGTCCTTCATCTCAAACTCACTAGCCAAATCTTCTTTGTACCCTGCAATAATCTCCTCTGCCCCTATGAGGAATATATCATCAACATAAAAAACCGAGATTAGAGAATCCTCTCCAACAAGTACGAAGTACAAATTAAGATTTGCCTCACTCTTGGTAAATACCATTCTCTATAAGTATCCATCAATCCTAGAATACCATGCCCCAGGTGCCTATTTGAGTTCGTACAAGGCTTTCTTAAGCCCACACACATGAGATTCCCTCCCATGTACCTCAAATCCTTAAAGTTTATCTATGTATACTTCCTCATTAATGTCATGCCGAGGAATGTTGTTTTCACATCCATTTGATGTATCCTCCACTTATTAATTGAAGCAATAAAAATAACAGCTCTAATAGAATCATACCTGGTGACTGGAGCAAATGTATCGTACTAGTCTACTCCCTCTTTCTGGGAGAACCCTGTCGTCACAAACCTTGCCTTGAACTTCTCTATGCTACCATATGTAGCATGAATTGTCTTGTAGATCCACCTAAAACTCACTACTGACTTACCCTCTGGTCTTGGAACTATGTCCCAAACATCATTCCTCATATTAGAGGTACACTCATCTACCATGGCATCTTGCCATACTTGCTGATCTGTTGCTTCCTCAAAACTGGAAGGCTCAACATCAATGATTCTACTAATAATAACTATATAGTCCATAAAATTCTTCGAAGGCCTGTGCTCTTTGACCACACTCCTAGGAGCCTCACCAACATCCCTCAATGTCTGTACTAGCCACCCGAGTCTCCTAAAAGGGATAGAAGGGACTAACTCCTCCTCTCCACCTAAGGTACGAACTGTTGATTATTTCTCATCCTTCGAAGCCTGCTATTCCTTATTCTCTATCACTTTTGATGACTCTTGAACACTCCTAGATGCTAAGTTCTCCTCGAATTTCACATCTCTACTCACAATTGTCTTCCTTTGCACTAGCATGAAGATATTGTAAGCCTTTTAGGTCTCGTTGTACCCCCAAAATATACCCTTCTATCCTAAAGGCTCCAACTTCATCCTCTTCTCCACTAACACATGCATATATACTGGAAAACCGAAGATCCTCAAATGTCCTATCTCTAGATTCAGCCTTGAGAATGCCTCTTTTGGAGTCTTGTCCCCCAATATCTTGGGAGGACTCTTTTTCTGCACATACACCATCGTATTACATGCCTCTACCCACAAAAACATGGGCAATTCCTCATCATGTATCATATCCTTGGAAGAACCGATGATGGACTGATTATTTCTCTTCGCAACCCCATTCTTTTGAGGGTTGCATGAGAATGTCAGGTCCCTCTTGATCCCTGCCTCCTTGCAAAAATCCATGAAGTCATTGGAAGTGTAATCTCTCCCATTATACAACCTCAAGACCTTAATATTCATCCCTGTCAGGTTCTCTACCCGAGCCTTAAAATCTCTAAACCGACTGAAGACCTCATCCCGAGTCTTCATAAAGAAGATCCAGGTTTTCCTGGAAAAATCATCAATACACATCACATAGTATGATGATCCCTGTAATGATGATACTGACATCGTCCCACTCACATCTAAATGAATAAGATACAACAACCCCTTGGACCTACACTTACTTCTTGGAAAATCATCCTTGACATTATTGCCAAATGCACACCATCTGCACAGTCTCTGTTTCTCAATATTGAACTCTTGAAGACCTGTAACAATGTCTCTCAGAATTGACAATGCCCTATAGTGTAGGTGTCCCAACCTTTTGTGCTACAACTCACATAGGTT
Source organism: Picea mariana (assembly GCA_032191745.1). NCBI lineage: Eukaryota > Viridiplantae > Streptophyta > Pinopsida > Pinales > Pinaceae > Picea > Picea mariana. The sequence goes on from JASDQU011444705.1 coordinate 20,699, forward strand.
GTCACAGTTGTGTACCAAATCCTGAACATGATTACCCTGCAACCTGTATAAGGTACCCTCTCGAACCCCAACAAGCACTACGCTTTCCGAGATATATTTTTTTGGACGTATGAGTACCTTCCCTCTCTAAAAAATGACAAAAAAAACCCCATCCTCCATCATTGAGACTGAAAGCATATTTTTCTTCAAACCTGGTACATAAAGCACATCATGGAAATCTAATGATCCTCCTGACTCAACATGGAATGTAACTGTTTGAGTCAAAGATTTCATCATTGGTGATGATTCCAGGTTCATGTTGAGTCAGGAGGACTCAAAGGTTCATGTGGAGCTTGGTGATGAAAGACAATAAATCATTTAGTAATCTTTCTCAAAATATGTTGCAAACTCATCAAGCTACATTTCTTTTGATGTTGTTGTCTTGATATTTTCATTACCCTTCTTCTTCTTCTCCAGACACTAATATACATAATGTCCATTCTTATGACATGAGAAGCACTTGATTTTACTAAAGTCCTTCTTCTTCCCTAGCTGTGATGATCCTCCATCATCATTACCCTTCTTACTATAAATATTTTCTTTGACTTTCCTTGTCTTACTAACAAGGGATAAGTCTTGTTCACTACCTCCCTGCTTGTTTCCTTTAAACTCTTCCCAAGTCTCTTCCTAGATGCAATCATCCCAAAGTCTCTGTCAATCTGGGATATTTTCCCAAGCAAAAAATCCTTTGAAAAATGGTTCCCATGACTTGGGAAGACCATTTAATGCCAAATTCACGAGCTCTGCATCCTCTGTTTTCTCCCCTATTGCTGCAATTTGATCAAGCACATGTATGATCCTCATGAGATAATTGGTAACATTATTTGATCTAGACATCTAAGCCAATCTAAATGTATTCCTTAATACCATCTTCCTATTCATGTTCTTGCTCTGGAATAAACTTACCAATGCATCAAACATCTCTTTGGTCAACTTATTCTCATTTAGTTGAGGGATTGGATGATCTGGATTTTATGAGCAGAACGAAATGAATACATATTATTAATAGGTTCTTAACACAAAATAATAGAGATACAGTAAAACTGCTTTTCTATTCAATAAGGAAATAAGATGAAACTGTAAAATACAGCGGAAACAAGCTTGCTAGAATGGTGGTGGCTTATCTCTGAGAAGAGATGTGACGACTGCCCTCATTCACAAGAACATGATTACCATGAGGCTCTGAAGGCATTTTTACAATAAACAAGAATTCCAAAAACCCTATACATCCAAAAACCTAACCCTAGGAGATGAAGCGCCAAAAGTCACGTGGGCCTCGTTTGGGTAAGTCAATACATTAACTTCCCCGGGTCGTAACTTTTGCATACGATCTCCATTTTAGGAATACGATAGCCCATTGGAAAGGTATTTTCAAGGCAATTTATTTTGGAGGCAATATTGAAGGAAATTGAATATTTCTCCTAGTTTTACCAAAAAACATCGTTTAGGGCCTCAAAACGGCTCCAGAAGTGAAAAACTGCTAAAAATAGTAAATTACCAAAATTGCCAGAAAACTGTTTTGAGCCAGTTGGAAAAGGTGGGTGGCCACCAATATCTACTTGGATAAATCCTCCCTCCTTAGGAAGAAATGGTCTCCATTGCATTGAGTTACCCCATTATATGAGGAAAGTTCTGCTGAATTTGGCCCCAGGTGAGCCACTTGTCTTTGTGCAGGAGCTGCCCTACTTTGACGACTAGATAAAGCTGAATCCTTTATTGTCGAATGCCCTTGATCTGTGTGTCCACAATATGATCACTAGATGCATGTTGTATGCAGTCAAGGTTGATCTTTGTTGGTGTTAGTTGTTTTGTTACTTATGAGGTTTCCAATAAAGGTGGGAAATAAGGGCGAAGGAGATCCACGTTGAACACTAGGTGCGGGCCAAGGAAAGGAGGAATGTTGAGATCAAAAGAATTATCCCCCATGGCCTTGGTGATGGTGTATGACCCATAATGGAGTGGGCGAAGCTTCCGATGGGGTTCTGTAAGGATTTATTTCTGCAAGTGAAACCAAACTTTGTCACCTACCGGAAACTTATGTGGCATTGGATGTTGATGATGGCGCTGCTTGTACTTGGAATTGGAATTCTGTAGGATATCCTGAACCTATTGGCGGATGTGTTGGATCCACTCAATGAACCAGGTGGCTTTCTCAACTTCAGTTGGAGCAAGAGATGAGTCGATCCAGGTGACCGCAAGGGGAAGTGCAACATCTATGGGACACAATGGTTGGAATCCCAACCCCACCTGAAAGGGGATGTGGCCGGTTGAGCTATGAAGGGCTCGGTTGTAGCTATGATAGACATAGGGAAGACTCTCATCCCATGTGCAAAGGTGATTTGAATTATACATAAGAAGGATATGCACAATCATTCGATTTATGAACTCGGTTTGGTCATCTGTCTGGGGGTGGAAGGTCGTGGATTTGGTGAGCTTGGTGTCCAGTAGTGACCAGAGGCTCGACCAGAATGTGCTGAGAAAACAACTGTCCCAATGTGAGACAATGGTTTGTGGGATTCAAAAATGTACCTAGACTCGTTCAAAGAATATCTTTGTAGTGGCCTCTACTGTGATGTTCTTCTTGCAGGAAACCAGAATCGTTGTCTTAGAAAAGCGATCAACAACCACAAAAACATAGTCATTTCCCCACTTGGTGGACGGGAGGCCCGACATGTAGTCCATTGAGATGGATTCCCATGGCCTGTTAGGAGTAGGAAGAGGGGTGTAAAAACCCTATTTCTTAGTGGTCGGTTTGGAAATAATGTAGGTAGTGCAAGACCTGATATACTTGCTGACCTCCTGTCGAAGTTTCGACTGGTAGAAATGTTTATGTAACATCGCCACTATCTTTTTGATGCCAAAGTGTCCTGCCACCCGACTGTAATGGGATTCCCAGATCATATTTTCTCGCTCGCTTGATGGAACACATATATGACCTAGACAACACAACAACCCATCCTGAAGATGGAAATGATCGACAACTGCGTTTGCAGCCAACATT
>JASDQU011444705.1:23758-35016 GCA_032191745.1 Picea mariana
TGATGCCAAAGTGTCCTGCCACCCGACTGTAATGGGATTCCCAGATCATATTTTCTCGCTCGCTTGATGGAACACATATATGACCTAGACAACACAACAACCCATCCTGAAGATGGAAATGATCGACAACTGCGTTTGCAGCCAACATTTGGTAGGTGGTGGCGAAGTCCGAGTCTATCTCATAGAGTTGGGGCCATCAAGAGGTCTCATGGCCGCAAGATTCTGGCACTGTGGTGAGTGTCATGAATGGAAGTCTGTTGAGGAAATCAATGACGTGATTGGCACTTCCTGTTTTATACTTGATGTTGAGGTGGAATTGATGCAAGTATGTGGACAACTTTTGATGGCGGCCATTCTTCAATTTTCCTTGTGTCTACATGAATTGTAGTGGATTATGATAAGTGTGGATGATTGTCTCCTTTCCAAGAATGTAATGTGTCCACTTGCGGCAGGCTTGCACAATGGAGTACATTTCTTTGTTGTAATTAGGGTACTTACAGACAACATCTGATAGTGTCTCACTATGATAGGCCACGAGGTGGCCGTGATGAGTGAGAACGATGCCCACAACATAATTTGAAGCATCTGTCTCGATCTCAAAGGTCTGATTTAGGTCTGGTAGTGAAAGTATTAGAGTTGAGCACAAGTGCTATCATCGAACACTTGTTGTTGGGACTAGCCCCACAAAAATTTCACCTTACCACCAGCCTTGGTTATTTGGCTGAGGGCCCATGCAACATGGGAGAATCCCAACACGAACCTGTGGTAGAAATTGACAAGGCCCAAGAAGATCCGAAGCTCAGTGAGTGTGGTTGGGGCTGGCCAGTCACGAATGACTTGGATCTTGGATGGATCCACATGTACGCCATGTTGATCAATGATGTAGCCCATGTAATGGACCCTGTCCATGCCAAAGGATCATTTTTCCAAGTTAGTGTATAGCTTGTGCTGTCGCAGGGTGTGCAAAACCTGCTGAATATGCTGCATGTGTTCGACCCAAATCTTGTTGTAAATGAGAATGTCATCCAGATACACCACTACAAAAGTATTGATGAATGGTCACAGGATATCATCCATCATCCTCATGAAAGTGGCTAGAGCATTTGTCAAACCAAAGGGCATGACCAACCATTAAAAAAGGTCTTCCTTTGACTTGAAGGCATTCTTCCATACATCTATTTGTTTTATCGAGACCCAGTGGTACCCAGAATTCAGATCAATCTTACTGAAGTATTTGGCCCCCGTAAGTCGATCAATGAGGTCATCGATTCGGGGAATCAAGTATCGGTTTCTGACTTCGATTTTATGCAGAGCCCAGTAATCAATGCAGAGTTGCCAGGTTCCATCTTTCTTCTGTACCAACACAATTGGGCTCCTGCAAGGTGATGTACTGAGACATATTTTCCCCTTGTGGAGTAGTTCTTGGATCTGTCACTCGATATCCTCATTCTCTAACAGAGAGTGACGATAGACTGGCCCATTGGGCAGCGGTGTGCCGGGGTCATATTGATGGGGTACTTAACCTGGCAGTGAAGAGGTACCCTGGTAGGTGAGGAGAAGATATCCAAGTATTATTCCACGACCTTATCTACTTGCTTTTGTTGTGTGGAGAGGTCGACCGTAGAGACCTTGGAAGTGGCTGTGATCTTTTTCTTATTCCGAGAGGGAATCACGAAGAAGACAAACTTTCCCATCTAAGAGATGACCTTCCTGCATTGCTTATTAGAGATCAAGGAAATAGCACTAGGTGGGACTACCTCGGGTATCCTATACAATTTCATGTTCAAAGTAATAATAACACTACATGTCCTAGACTCATATACAACATGAATTTTCCATAAATAACGTTCTCCCAAAAGAACATCACAAACTTCGAGAGGAGAAACATCACAAAATACCTCATCTTTGAAGGGCTTGATGCTGTACGAAAGTTGACACTATAGGGTTGTGGGTATGGTGTTTTCGGCAGGGCCAACTTCTTGATGACCTTAACTGATATGAGGTTCTTATGGCTACTGCTATCAACAATGAAGTGCAGTGGGGTGCCTTTAACCCACATCTGTGAATGGAAGAGGCTCTCTCCTTCTTCTAGCTCGTATGGTTCACCAGGCTGGATCTTGGTGGTAGCAACGGTGGCACTGGGTTCCGCGTCAATGATCCCTCTTCCCCTTTCCATTTCTAGCATAGATTTAGAACTCGTACTTGATTAATAGGCTTTCATTTTGGCCACCAACGATTGCTTTGAGTGGCAGTTAGCAGTGTTATGTCAAGGGCTCTTATGGAATTCAAACCACTTCCCGATATCTTTATTTATCTTTTTGGTGTCCTTCTTGGCTTGTGGCTTGGACTGGTTGTCCTGATACTGTCCATATTTTCTTTGTCCTTTGTGCTGTGGGTTGGGGACGCCCTTTCTTTGATTTTTTTTGTGAGGGGTTCCCAGGCCCAAATTGCCACGTCTTTTGTTTGAGATTCTGCTCTATTTTGACAACATATTGGTAGGTCGTGCCCAAGGATGAGATGTCTAGAAATTACATTTCACTTTGGATGTATCTATGTAGAGAATTGCGATACTTGAGCACCATATGTCACTCTGAATCTTTGATACCCAGCTTGGTGCGCAAGGTATGAAAGATATTTGTGAAATATGGAACTGCTTGGTCTCTTTCTTGCCGCAGTGTGGTCCATTTGGTATACAAGTCATCATTTTTTACGACAGGGTAGTATTGTTCCTTAATAACATCCCTGAAGGATTCCTAGGTGGTCATGACTATAAATAATGAGGGTTCCTCTATTTCCTTTTGCTCACATAAAGTTTCCCACCAATCTTCGACATGGGGAACGACTCTGAGGAGTGCAAAAGTAATGTTTTCTCTATTTGAAAAGTTATGGACATAAAATATCTTTCTAGTAGATTCAACCACTTGTCTACAACATATGCATCCATATGACCTTCAAATATAGGAATATCTAAGTTTATTTGTACCTTAAAGGGTGTGACACCTCCGCTTGAAGAAGATGTGTCGCCTGTTGGTAGCCACCAAAGAATTTGTGTGAAACTATCCATCATCTCGTTCCTTTGTTGCATGAGGGATTCCTCAATAAAAAGTTCAAAAGGATCTCTTGTCCCATCATATTTTTTTTATCCTTCCATGAGAGGTCACTTGGGCATGGGAGAGATTTTGTCCTCAAGAGAAACAAGCTCGAGACCCAACTCTTTTTACTTTGACCTCGTTGGGGACATTCATTAATGACAAGGAGCATACCACTCTGATACCACTGATCCATATTTTATGAGAAGAACAAAATGACTACAAATTATTAACAGGTCCTTAACACAAAATAACAGAGATACAGTAAAATTGGTTTTCTATTCAATAAGGAAATAAGCTGAAACTGTAAAATGCAGCGGAAACAAGCCTGCTGGAATGGTGGCAGCTTATCTCTAAGAAGAGATGTGACGGCTGCGCTCATTCACAAAAAGATGATTACCATGAGGCTTTGAAGGCATTTTTACAATAAACAGGAATTCCAAAAACCCTATACATCGAAAAACCTAACCCTACGAGATGAAACACCAAAAGTGATGTGGGCCCCATTTGGGTAAGTTAGTACATCAACTTCCCGGGGTCGTAAATATTGCATACGATCTCCGTTTTAGGCGTATGATAGCCCGTTGGAAAGGTATCATCAAGGAGATTCATTTTGGAGTTAATATAGAATTAAATCTAATATTTCTTCCTATTTTCCCAAAAAACATCGTTTAGGGCCTCAAAATGGCTCCAGAAGTGAAAAACTGCTAAAATAGTAAATTACCAAAATTGCTAGAAAAATGTTTTGAGCCAGTTGGAAAATGTGGGTAGCCATCGATATCCACCTGGATCAATCCTCCCTCCTTAGGAACCAATGGTATCCATTGCATTGATTTCCCCCATTAGATGAGGAAATTTCTGCTAAATTTGGCCTCGGGTGAGCCACTTACCTTGGTGCAGGAGCTACCCTACTTTGATGACTCGATAAAGTTGGATCCTTTGCTATCAAGTGACCAATGGTTGGAATCCAAACCACACCTGAAAGGGGTTTTGACCGATTGAGCTATGCAAGGCTCAATTGTAGCTATGTTGGACATAGGGAAGGCTCTCATCCCATGTGCGAGAGTGCTTTGAATTATACATGGGAAGGATATGCACAATCATTCGATTTAGGACCTCTGTTTGGCCATATGTTTGGGGGTGGAAGGTCATGGATTTAGCTAGCTTGGTTTCCAGCAGTGAGCAGAGGCTCGACCAAAATGTGCTGAGAAATTGACTGTCCCGATATGAGACAATAGTTTGTGGGATTCCAAAATGTACCCAGACTCGTTCAAAGAAGAGCTTGCGAGTGGCCTCTGCTGTGATGTTCTTCTTACAGGAAACCATAATCGCCATCTTAGAAAAGAGATCCACAACCATAAATACAAAACCAATTTCCCACTTGGTGGATGGGAGGCCCGACATGTAGTCCATTGAGATGGATTCCCATGGCCTGCTAGGAGTAGGAAGTGGGGTGTACATGCCCTATTTCTTAGTGGTCGGTTTGGCAATAGCACAGGCAGTGCAGGACTTGATATACTTGCTGAAGTTTCAACCAATAGAAATGTTTTTTTAGCATCCCCACTATCTTTTCGACGCCAAAGTGTCCTACCACTCGACTGTAGTGGTCATCATAGATCAACTTCACTCTCTTGATCACTTGATGAAACAAATATATGGCCCAGACGACACAACAACCCATCCTAAAGATGGAAATTATCGACAACTGTGTTTGCACCCAACATTTGGTAGGTGGTGGCGAATTCTGGTTCTATCTCATAGAGTTTGGGCCATCCAGAGGTCTCATGGCCATAAGAGTCTATCACCATGGTGAGTGCCATGACTGGTGGTCTACTGAGGCAATCAATGACGCGATTGGTGCTTCTTGTTTTATACTTGATGTTGAGGTGGAATTGCTGCAAGTATGTGGACCAATTTTGATGGTGATCATTCTGCAATTTTTCTTGTGACTGCATTGGATGAACGGGTACATGGCACATGATCCCGTGGTCTGGAGACTTTGTACTCCGGAGGAATTTGGCCAAAGGTTTTCAAGGAGTGAAAATCATCGAAGTCATGAATGCCGAAGTAAATATCGACCATTAGTCAAAGAGGACACATGGCGCAAGATCCGAGAGTTTGGAGACTTAGCTCTTCAAGGGATTTGCATTGAGATGATTCGGTAAGCTCTGAATCCTGAGCCACGAATTAATGAGAACTGTAGATCTATTAATCTACATGGAACCTTATGGACCATTAGATTGAAGGATTGAGTAGTTATTAGTCTATGATGATGTGGTTTGATGATGTCATTCGATGTGACGTGGACCCACATTACACATGCCACGTGTCACCCAGTTTTAGACTATTCACATACCCATTCTGTCTGTTAGAGAATGACACGTGTCACCCCCTATCGAGGACACGTGTCACCCCTTGACCCTCATTGCATGTCAGTTTTTGGTTCGCAGTCGCTTAGCCTACATGGTTGGTGATGTGTCTGGGACTTCAAGAGTTATCATAGCTTCGGGATTTCAGAAGATGTGGGGCATGGTACAATATAGGAATGTCCAACACAAAATGCTGAACGCTGACCACCGAAGGGATAAGGCCACACGGTGAGATATCGACAGTTTGGGAGTTTGGACATAGGGTGGTGAAAAGGAATGCTTGACGAACATTGTTGAATTCTAAATGCCGACCGCCGAAGGGCCGAGGCCATGTGGTGAGATATTGAGAGTTCGGGAGTTTGGACATAGTGTGGTAAAAAGGAATGCTCGATGAAGATCGTCGAATGCCGATGGCCGAATGGCTAAGGCCACGTGGTGAGACCTCAGGACTTCGGCGATTAGGAAAAAGGTATGTTCAACACTGAGTACCTGTTACACATGGTTTTGGTCACTCTAGTGATGTCTCTACAATGATGTATTCAGGCTCCCAACAAGGACTTTTTTCCTGAGAAAAATGACTACTGTCTTCTTCCAAAAACACATTTTTAAAGTGAGTTTGCAGGCTGTCTATGTATTAGGGTGTGATAATGCTTGATTCTCGTAGGACACCCACACTTAGGGTGCAAACTATTGACAGGTTTCTCTATAGGCAAGGTGCGAACCTGTTTTTAAGCTTGGAAAAGAGAAGAAGTCTCGAGGGTTCTAGAAGAGAATCTTCTAGAAAATGAGTTGGCATTCTATTGAACTCTCAGATTTGGTGGGATCATCCTCATCCATGTAACCATCTCTCCTTCTCCTATATATTGAAAGGTTTCTCATGGAAAAGGTTAAGCAATATTGGATGAAGAATCGGTGAAAGAATTGTGTGAGGAACTCTGCTTGGATAGAGGCTTGAAGACTCCATTTGGCCTATCAAGCTACGTTAGATCTTCTTCATGTGATTGTAGAGAAAGTGTGTGTGTTGGAACCAAGGGTCACTGAAAGTAAGCTTGTGACATCAAGGCGATCAGGTTGTAATCTTCTACTTTCATTTAATATGATATAGAGGCATGTCCCTTTCCCATAAAATCACTATTTCTTTATTGCGTAACTCCTTGATCATATGCATAGGTTGACATTAAATATACCTTATTATCTTCACTTTGGTTGGTTTTAGTTGTCTTGGACTTGATTGCACGAGAGGACCGGAGTGAAGCAGGAACAACAAAGACTTAAGGAAGTGATCTAAAGGTATGTCACTTGTTCCTCTCTACTAGTAGATTCAATGATCACAACTTAGGGAAAGAGTAGTGTCCTTTCTTGTTTTGTTCTAGATCTAGGTGGATCTAGGCAGATCTATTAGTGTCCACACCTATCGATTTATCTGATAACAAAAATGGTGACTCCACTGGGGACACAACCCATTCTTAGTGGTTTTTAATGGTTTTTTCTTGGCCATTTTCTCTTAACCTACCATTTTTCCATTCCCATCAATCTTTGAGTCTTGAGGAGATCCTCATTGACTCCCTGGGTCCAGAAGTTCCCTCAGAAATTTTGTCCTTTTTCCAAATTTTTCCTTTTTGCAGACCTTCTCACACTGCACCCTTTTGTAGCCTGCGAGAATCACTTGAGTTCGCACACTATTGTTTATTCCAGTGAGAACCTCTCGCAATCGGCCTATGTCTAGCTTCTCTACCACCTGGATAGTCCTTCGGCTGCTAACCTCCCTTGCCTTGGGTTTCAGCAACAGACCAGACCGAAAGTCTCCGAACTCTGTGGCAGCTACAGGGTTCCTTCCAGGAGTTCTCTCCTTCCTCTATGCACTCTCTCACCTGAAGAGAGTCGCTCATAGGCAAGGCAACCTATTCTTCCAACTTCAATCACCTCTCTCACCTGGAGAGAGATTACACATAGGCTCAGCATGGATTTACACTAGCCAATAAGCCACGCGTAGTCTAGCACTACGTGGCCACAACAAACAACTGGGAAAACATACACGGGCTTTCCAAATAGGTTCAACAATCATGGGATAGACTCACACTCTGGTTCTCATGGATGTGTGACATGCATTCCACACAGGGGATGAAAACAGACTCCACAGTTCAGAACAGAGGGTGTACTGGATTTTCATAAATCAACACAGGCTTTTCCCCCAATTTTAGAACTGAATGAGGGTCTCTTGTAGAGGTCCGATGGGCTCTCTTTCAGACGGTCGATCGTGGAATGGGAAAAGAACCATCCCCCCTCACGACTCATCTCAGTCGTTTTATTTGCATGCACCTAGGTTGACACTTGTCACCCATGAAACTGCATGCATTCCATAAGCATGCGTCCCCTTTGCACATGTTTTCCCCTTCCATGAACTTAGGATAAAAACATAAAATTCACATGTCCTTTGGAATAATATTAAAATATTATTCCTTAGGACTTAATCCCCTAGGCTTAGCCCCTAGGATCAACACTTAGCCCATTTTTCAAACCTGCCAGCCCCTAATCCCTTGCCCATTCTGTGGAAGCTTAGTCCCCCATCACTCATTCATCGTGGTCAGTCTGCATGTGGCAGTGTTTATATTTTTATTAGTGTTCTGCATAGATACATGTACAAAATTAGGCTCTTGGCCTTCAACACTTAGGCTCTCTGGACTAACAATCACATAATCCCACCAACTTATATAAACTTGGCTCACCATCCTATAAAACACATTTACAATTCATTTCATAAACAATATTTTCAATAGGGCTCAGCCTTGGGGACATCACAATTCCCCTCTCCTTATTTCTGCATTGTCCTCAATGCAGCTTTACATTGTATCTGCAAGCTTTTCAAAATTTTCAAAAAGATGCAGGTACCTTGCCCGCATAACATCTTCATGCTCCCATGTTGCATCCTAAGGACCATACTAGGTCCACTGGACCATTACAAGCTTTATAGCTCGATTCCAGAGCTATTTGTTTTCCCTGTCCAATATGCGCACAGGATGCACTTGCATGACACCTTCTGGTTCCACCTGAATTACATTCCAATCGATAACATGATTAGCATCAGGTATATATTTCTTAAGAAATGAAACATGAAACACATTATGTACATTCATAGATGTAGGTAATGCAAGCATGTATGCAACTGAACCAATCCTTTCGAGGATCTCAAATGGCCCACAAAATACTGCTGCCAACCTGGCGCAACTTCCCAGCTTCAGGGAACTCCTGTTAGTTTTCACTTTCAGGAAAACATGATCACCCACTTTGAATTCTCTGTGGGTTCTGTTCTTATCAGTAAAACTTTTCTACCTGTCCTGGGCAACTTTCGAATTTTGCTTAGTTTTTATCATTTGGTCCTCCATCTCCTTGAGCAACTCTGTCCCAACTACTTCTCTATTAGCTAGATTATCCCAGCTCACTGGAGTATTTCATTTTCTTCCATAAAGTGCTTCAAATGGGCTCATCTTCAACGATGCATGATACCCATTGTTGTAGGCGAATTCTACCAAGTGAAGGTAGTCTTCTCATCTTGATGGTTTGTCCATCAAATACATTCTCAGCATGTCCTCTATTACTCTATTCACCCTCTCGGTCTGTCCATCAGACTCAGGATGATACGCTGTACCAAAGTTTAGATTAGTTCCTAATCCTTTGAACAGTCCTTTCCAGAAATTCGAGGTGAATTTCGGGTCCCTATCAGACACAATCGTTTTAGGAATTTCGTGCAAGCGTGCCACTTTCTTTAAGAAAATATCAACAACATCTGCTACCCTGTGAGTAGTTTTCAGTGGAATAAAATGGGCAGCTTTTGTAAGCTTTTCCACCACCACCATGATCGAATCATGCAGCTTGCTCATTCTGTGCAATCCTGTAATAAAATCCATTGTCACCACTTCCCACTTCCACTCAGGAATGGGTAAAGGCTGCAACAACCCTGCTGGGTGCCTATGCTTAGCCTTAACTTTCTAGCACTCCATACATCTGGCGATGTATTCAACTATCTCTATCTTCATATCCGGCCAAAAGTAATGGCTCTTGACTGCTGCCACAGTCTTCTGATATCCAGGGTGTCCAGCATAAGTCACATTATTCATTTCTCTTAGAATCGCAAGTTTCAATTCCTGGACATTGGGTATATACACTCTGTTTTTGTACATAAGTATTCCATCATCTCCCAAGGTGTAATTTTCCTCTTTCTGCGGTCTCTCACTCCACTGTAGCTTTGCTACCCAGTCTCTGTACTACAAATATGCATTTGCAGCTTCCAAAATTCTATCCTTAATATAATTCCTGTACATGCTAATAGCTGAAGCATGTAAGTCGTGGACCTTTCTGCTGAGTGCATCGACCACCTTGTTTTCCTTCCCTTTGATATGCTTGATATCAAAGTCCTATTCACACAGAAATTCCAGCCACCTACTTTGTCTAGCGTTTAAGGTTGGCTGATCAAAAAAATATTTCAGACTGTCGTGGTTTGTTCTCAATTCGAATCTCCTTCCCATGAGGTAATGTCTCCATTTCCTCAGAGCATGAACGATTGCTGCCAACTCCAAATCGTGAGTTGCATAATTATTTTTGTGCTCTTTCATCTTCCTGGACTCATAACAGATTACAAATCCATTATGACTAAGAATTCCTCCCAACCCTTCTTTACACACATCTGTGCACACCATGAAATCCACATTTGGATCTGCAATCCTCAAGATTGGAGCACTGGTTAACAACTTCTTCAATCGTTGGAAACTGTTCTCACACTCTTCAGTCCACTGAAACTTTTTCTCCTTCCTTTGCAAGGAAGTGATAGGGTGAGCTATCTTTGAGAACCCTGCTATAAACCTTCTATAGTAGCCCACCATATCCATAAAGGATCTAACTTCCACCACATTCCTTGGCATTGACCATTCTTGGATGGCCTCAACCTTCTTGGGATCTACGATGATCCCTTCTTATGAAATAATGTGCCCCAAGTAATGGATTTTCCTTTGATAAAATAAGCATTTTCTCAACTTGGCATACAACTGGTGTTTTATCAACACTTGCAACACCATCCTTAGGTGTTGTTCATGCTCTTTCTCTGACTTGGAATACACCAAAATGTCATCCAGGAAGACTATGACAAACTTGTCCAAATAGTCCCTGAATACACCATTCATCAAGCACATAAAAAGAACAGGTGCGTTTGACAGTCCAAACAACACCACTGTGAACTCGTAATGACCATACCTTGTTCTAAAGGTGGTCTGGCTGATGTCCTCATCCTTAATTATTACCTGATGATATCCTGATCTGAGATCTATCATTGAAAATATTTGCGCACCCTTCAACTGATCGAAAAGATCGTCAATCCTCGACAGAGGATACTTGTTCTTGACGGTTACTTTGTTCAACTGTTTGAAATCAATGCATAGCCTCAACGTCCCATCCTTCTTCTTCACGAACAGGACCGGGGCACCCCAAGGTGACACGCTGGGGTGAATGTACCCCTTCTTCAGAAGCTCTTCAAGCTGCAATTGCAACTCTTTTAGCTCTGGCGTACTCATTCTATAAGGATCTTTCGAAACTGGAGCTACTCCAGGAATCAAATTTATAGAAAAATCGATATCTCTCTTTGGAGGTAGTCCATATACCTCCTGGAATACATCCTCAAACTCAGTAAGCACCTCATGATCTCCAATCTTTGAGACTTCATCTCTGGATGCTTCCTCCACATGGGCTACAAATAATTGATAGCCTTTCCTGTAGCACTTCTTCAGCTGCATGGCTGAGATTTCTCTAACAA
>JASDQU011444707.1:8121-18478 GCA_032191745.1 Picea mariana
TCACCCTTCGAGCTTATGACGGTTGACCAACATCTTCCGCAGGGCTTTATCAAAATGTCCCCATAGAAGTTGGGGGCAAAACCATCCTCATTGACATTGGAGTTATCGATGCCCAGCTTGATTACAATATCTTGTTCGGACGCAACTACATGTATGCTATGAAGGCGATCACCTCTTCTCTGTTTCGTACGATGATGTTTCCCCATAATGGGAAGATCATCACCATCAACCAAATTACACATTACGATCCTAACCATTCCACCAACATCGATAACATCCTCCCCCTTGTTCATGTTAGCTCGAATGATTTTCTAGTTTCCAACATTGGCCCTGGATTATTCCAAGACCCATCCATGTTGGGCACTTATCAAGGAGCACCACCGTTCCTAAGCCCATCTTTTTCAGCACAAGTGTGTGTAGTTTCCTCTAAAGGAACATACATCGGAGAAAAGACTCCTATCACTGAGTCCCCTCCCCATATCAAAGTTCCACTAGTTGAAGAAATACTAGCTCAGGAGTTCCCTGAGAGCGCCACCGCACCACTTATCACAGATCCCCCCCCCTTCAGGGGAAAATCTCGATATGGTATCTACGTCCACCCAAGATGGTTCCTCAACCATCCCTCCCTCCTTAGTTAGAGTTAATCCCGGTGCAGATTCGAATACTTGTTCCTACCACACCACCCTCACACCCAATCACTAGCACCATTGTTGCGGCTGGGGGCAGACGGAAGAAGAAAGATCCCATCACTCCATTACCTCCCCGAGTTCAACTCCCTTGTGCCTTATGTGAAAGAAAAGGACACCCCACTCAAAAATGTCCTTCTCTTCCGGAGCTACATAGTTTTATCCAGCTTCCTCAAGAACACTTTTTGCCTACCACTCCACCAAGGACATCCTACGCTACTACGGAGTCATCAACCACATGCAAACACCATATACGAACCAATTTCGTATGTGCCATATGCGCAGAATATGGGCCTTACACTCATCATTTCCCATCTATCCCATACGTTCGCCACACATTACCCGCAGAACACCACACATATCTTCCTGAGCTTCCTCTGACACTCCATACCAATGCTCTCGTGAATGTAATTCATCATATTTCTTCATCATTCCTTGAGCAAAGGGGAGGTCCATGACTTCCCACCAAATTACTGCCTGATCACCCATAGTGTCAATGAAACTGGGATGGCATTATGGACCCACCGTCCATATCTAAGCCCTTTTCCCCAATTTCATTTTTTGGTATAGGAGCCCATAAGCTTCGTTTTCTGAACCATCTTCGACCAATAACACAAACATTTTCCTTGGATTATCATTTTCCCTTTTCCCCGGTGGGGCATCTTTCCATGACACACTCAGGTACATCTGCTCATGTTCAAAATTATCAAATCACTGTTATATGTCCTTTATTTTCAGATATTGTTCATGTCGGGTATTTGGTTTTCATGTGTGCAAGTACTAGGTCATCACACACCAATGCATCCCCTTCAGGTATATGATCGACACTGTCATGCAATAATTCCCTCTGAATCTCAATTGCATATCCAGTCACAACCTTCGACATTTGCATATAGGATCCTCATATCCGGCTCTACAGTACTGTCACCTCTGCTGCATTTTGGTACTGTCACCCGGTAGCACTGCCCCCCACATGAGTTATCCCATTCATATTCCCCCTTGGCACTTTGACACTCATGCTACTTTCACCCCCTAGGGATGGGAGTCTCGATAGTTTTACACATTTCCGAGAGTCAACCACATACTCATTCTCCTCATTTTGATAGCTTTCCTAATGGACTCCCAAGTTATCTCTTCAAGGTTCTATTTTGACTGTGCCTCCATAGTATCATTAACCATCCATTTCACCCACCATCAGTTTTCCCATCTGCAGATTGTCCTCCATACATATCCCTAATATAGACACCCGCCTATGGGGCCCCCACCCTCCACTTGTTTTTCAAGTAGCTTACGCCCTCATCAGGACACGCCATCTTACCCTGGGGAAATTGTTTGTATATCTGCACAAACATCCCGAACCATTCTTTATTCTTTCAGCAGTTGTACAAAACCCCTTTTCCCACATTTACATAGCTTTATGTTGTCGCCTTTAGTGACCTTCCTTTTTTTGGCAAAGCAACCCTTGTCGCCCTTGGTTGAGGCATTTTTCACTTCCCAACATCAATGACATTTTCCATAAACCCCAAGTATCCTACAACCCATACACCTTTCGATCTCTGTGTTTATCCATTTTGTCATGCCTCTGGCACAATTTACCATCATCTAGTTGTCCCCCTGACACTAGATTCAGTTTCACGGTTGCTGCCACTTTACATCTCTCCCCAACCAAGGGCAGTCTTGAGTCTTACCACATCTTGACTTCGTCCATGTACCTCATCAGCTCCTGCTCTCATCCAGTGTATTTCACGAAGCCCTCTGCTTCTTGGAGTCACGTCTCCCTTTTTGTCGACATCAACATAGTTTCTAGTAGGGCGACCGTATCTTGACTCTCATTACCTTTACAATGAGGAGTCTCGGACGGCACAGGGAAAACCACCATTGTTCTTTACTTTCATTGACCCCCTTAACATTTGACTTCAACACTATCTCATGTTACGATGGGTCTTAATTTTCCACTATTGTAGTTGTTTTATCTTAGCCGAAGACCTCTGAAATTTGATAGACTATCAATGTCTGCACATTTATCGACACTTCCCACAGGTGTCCTTACTTCTTTTTTCAGAGCTTGTTCACGATCAAAATTGTCCTCTGTTATTATCAAATCTCCCCAGAGGGCGTTGCAGTGATCTACGTCCACAACAACTTCAATCACTATACTTTGAGTTACGTGACACGAGCATGGGGTATGCCCGCCTCGTTTGTACAAAGTTTTATTTTTTCCACACCCTAAGAAAAACTTGAGTCCTACAGGTCCCCCTCTCATTCCAATGGATCGCTCTTGATAATCCCTCTCAACACTCTTTCTTACAAAATTACTCTCAATAAAAGAAACATTGATGTATTTCGGCTATACGTATGCTCCTAACCTCATCCATCAGGGGGCATCTGTTATCACTGAAATTTTATCCGCAAATGGTTACAGGAATCCAACATCTACAAACAACTATTAGTTCACCCATGGACCAAAAATGCATTTCCAAAAGGCCCAAAACTATACAATCAACAATAAAATCATCATGCGCTAAGACTACGCATGGAGTGCATGCACATGCGCCATTCCGAAACATAGGAAAAAGCGCACGATGCATGACTGTGGACGCAAAAAACTGTGCATCCCTCAAAATGATGCATTTATGATATTTGTTGCCCTCCCACACACTTCTGGTTCAGCTTCCAAGTCGATTTGACATCCAAATCTCGGCTGAATCTAGCTGGGTGGCTGCTCAAAGACCTAAGGGTGCCCTAAATGGACCCTTATTCAAACTAAAAGCTGGTTGAATAATGCCTCAAAGTTATGCTATAAAAGTAAGCCATGGGTGCAATACATTTTCAAGGAATTCATTTGTATTGTTATGCTACTAATATTCTCTTGGAGGATCCTCTTTCCTCATCAAGAGTATGCTAGCATCATTGCATTTAGCCATTCATATCACCTCTAGAATGAATGTGCTTTGGATTCTCTTCACCATTTCATCCTAGTTCCTCATTTGTAAGAAGAGCTCAATATTTGAGGGTCCAAGAGCCCTCCCTTGGAGGAAGAGGGGACCCAAAGTCTCCCTTTCTCTTCGGTGTTTTATTTCCACTAATACAATCCCTTCCATTGGTGGCATGGGTCTTGTTTGTTCCTTATTCTTATGTTCTTATGCACTATAGTTTAATTGTTTTTATCATTCTTAGTTTAATTCTTTGTTTATCTTTTATGATTTATCTTTCTAACCCTTTCCTTTACTGTTGTCTTTCCTAGCTACCCAATTGGGCTTGTAAGCACCATTATTTTTCTCATTTAGGTGACAAAAGAGGTGCAACACCAGGACTACCCCCAAAGAGAGATATTGATTTTTCTGTGAACCTGATGCCTAGAGAAGCTCCAGTGTCAAAAAATCCTTATAGAATGAGTAAACCAGAGCTGAAATAAATTCAAATGTAGCTTGAAGAGCTTCTGAAGAAGGGGTATATATGCCCAAGTGTGTCACCTTGGGGGGGCCCGGTCCTATTCATGAAGAAGAAGGATGGGACATTGAGATTGTGCATCAATTTTAGAAAGTTTAACAAAGTAACTGTAAAGAACAAGTATACTCTGCCAAGGATCCATGATCTCTTTGATCAGTAGAAGGATGCCAAGATATTTTCAAAAATAGATCTCAGGTCAGGATATCACCAGGTAAGAATAAAGGATGAAGACATCAGTAAGACCGCCTTCAGAAAAAAGGTATGGTCATTATGAATTCACAGTGGTGCCATTTGGGTTGTCGAATGCACCTATTGTTTTTATGTTCCTAATGAATGGTGAATTCATGGAATATCTAGACAAGTTTTTCATAGTATTTTTGGATGACATCCTAGTTTATTCCAAGTCGAAGGAAGAGCATGAAAAACATATGAGGATGGTGCTAAAATTGCTAAGAGAGCACCAACTGTATGCCAAATTGAGAAAGTGCTCATTTTATCAAAAACAGATCCATTACTTGGGGCATATTATTTCAAAGGATGGGATAGCTATAGATCCTGAGAAGCTTGAGGTCATCAGAGAATGGTCAATGCCAAAGAATGTGACAGAAGTTAGATCCTTTATGGGCCTAGCTTGATATTACAGAAGATTCATTTTAGGGTTCTCAAGGATAGCTCACCCTATCACTTCCTTGCAAAGAAAAGAGAAGAAGTTTCAGTGGACTGAAGAATGTAAGAAGATCTTCCAGCGATTGAAGTAGCTGTTAACTAGTGCTCCAATCCTGACGAGTGTATATCCGAATGAAGACTTTGTAGTGTGTACAGATGCATGAAAGAAGGTCTGGGAGGAGTCCTCAGTCAGAATGGATTCGTAATTTGTTATGAGTCCAAGAAGCTGAAAGAGCACGAAAAGAACTATGGCACTCATGATTTGGAGTTGGTGGCCATAGTTCACGCTCTGAAGAAATAGAGGCATTACCTCATGGGAAGGAGGTTTGAACTGAGCACATACCATAACGATCTGAAGTATTTGTTTGATCATCCAACTTTAAATGCTAGGCAGAGTAGGTGGTTAGAATTCCTTTGTGAGTATGACTTTGATATCAAGCATATCAAAGGAAAGGTGAGCAAAGTGGTTGATGCACTCAGTAAGTGAGTGCATGAACTACATGTTACAACCATTAGCATGTACCAAACTGACATTAAGGGAAGAATTTTGGAAGCTGCAATTGCATATTTGCAGTACAGGGATTTGGCAGCAAAGCTATAGCATGGAAAGATGCTACAGAAACTGGAAGATTATAAATTAGAGGCTGATGGAATACTTATATACAAGAACATAATTTATGTACCTAATGTCCAGGAATTGAAAATTATGATTTTGAAAGAAATGCATAATGTGCCTTATGTTGGGCACCCTGGATATCAGAAAACGGTGGTAGCAGTCAAGAGCCATTACTTTTGGCCAGGTATGAAGAAAGAAATTGCAGATTACATTGCTATATGTATGGAGTGATAGAAGGTTAAATCTGAGCATAGGCACCCAACAGGGTTGCTACAGTCTTTAAATCATGGAAAAGCTTACAAAAGATGCCCATTTCATTCCATTAAATACAACTCACAAGGAAGCTAATGTTGTTGATATATTTATGAGGGAAATAACATGATTGCACGATATTCCCAAGACAATTGTGTTTGACAGAGACTCGAAGTTAACTTCAAAGTTTTTGAAGGGGTTATTCAAAGGGTTTAGAATGAATCTGAACTTCAACACTTCTTATCATCCTGAGTCTGATGGATAGACAGAGAGGGTAAACCAAGTGATAGAAGATATGCTAAGGATGTATGTGATGGACAAACCATCTAAATGGGAAGAATACCTACACTTGGTAGAATTTGCCTAAAACAATGGGTATTAAGCATCATTGAACATGAGCCCATTTGAAGCACTTTATGGCAGAAAGTGAAATACTCTAGTAAGCTGGGATAATTCAGCTGATAGATTAGTGGTTGGGCCAGAGTTACTCAAGGAAATGGAAGAACAAATGATGAAGATTAAGCAGAAATTGAAAGCTGCCCAAGATAGGTAGAAGAGTTATGCTGATAAGAACATGGCCCACAGGGAGTTTAAAGTGGCTGATCACGTTTTCCTGACAGTGAAAGCTAACAGAATTTCTGTGAAGCTGGGAAACTATTCAAAGTTGGCAGCCAGATTTTGTGGACCGTTTGAAATCCTAGAAAGGATTGGACCAGTTGCATATATGCTTGCATTGCCTGCATCCATGACTGTGCATAATGTGTTTCATATTTCATTGCTTAAGAAATATATACCTGATGCTAATCATGTAATCGATTGGAATGTGATTCAGGTGGAGCAAGAGGGCATCTTGCAAGTGCATCCGGTGCATATACTGGACCAAAAAAAAAAGCAGCTTTAAAATCGAGCCATAGGGCTTATAAAATTCCAGTGGACTTGGTAGAGTCTTGAAGACGCAACATGGGAGCATGAAAATTCTATGCGGGCATAGTACCCACATCTTTTTGAAAATTTTGGAAATCTTGTTCTTGTTTTGCAAATAAGTTGCACTAAGGGCAGTGCAAAAATAAGGGTAGGGGATTGTAATACCCCAAGGTTGAGCCCCTTCTGAATTGTAATTATGTGTTATTAGGCTGGTGAGCCAAGTGGTTTTAAGCTGAAAGACTTATGTGTTATTAGGCTGGTGAGCCAAGTGGATTTAAGATGAAAGACTTATGTGTTATTAGGTTGGTGAGCCAGATGCCAAGGCCAATGAGCCTGATTTTTGTATATATGTAATTATGCAGAACATTAATAAAAATATAAACATTGTTGCATGTAGACCGACCACGAAGAAGAGTTATGGGGGACTAAGCTCCACTAGGTAGGGTAAGGAAGGGGGGATACGTATTGGGCCTAGGGGCTAAGCTAGGGGACTTACCTCTATAGGAATACTAATTTAATATTATTTCCTAAAGAATAACGTGAACATTATATGTTTTGTTATCCTAAGTTCCTGGAAAGTGGGGTGTGGGCTTAATGGAGCACATGCAACTCCAAGAAGACAAGTGTCGACCTGGGTGCATGTAGCTAAAGTTGAAGCGTCAACTCGTGTTGGGGGGGGGGGTTCGCAAGTCATTCTACCATCATTTGCCTGAGTTCAGGAGACATTCTCACATCCCATACATGAACCCATTTTGCCTCTGTGATCAACCTTGGCATAATCACGCATTCTGAAATCCAGAACCGAAAAGCTGACATGTGTATTTTTCTATGAAGCCATTCTATCTGCACTTGCAGAGCCCAATTCGTATGTGAACCATTTTGGGGTTGTTTCCTTATGTTTTTCCTTAAATGTATTGACCCACGACATACCCTCACGCATCTCTGAAACTAGAAACAGAGATGTCTGTCATGTGTTGTTTCCTGTGAAGCCCAACACAATTATAGTTGCCTGAGCCATGCTGTGTCTTAGCGTTAGGTTTTTTTCTTGTTGGGTTTCCATACCCATGTTTCCCGGTTGTTGTTTTTGTTGTTGTTGCTGTCATCCGTAGCCGACTGTAGTTGAGTCGAAGACTGGTTGAAGAGGTAGGATGTAAGGCCTGTGAGCATCTCTCCCAGGTGAGAGAGTCTATTGGGAAGTGAGTTCTCTTGGAAGGGAGTCCCGTAGCAGCCACAGTATTCTGAGACTTCTGATCCAGCCTGTTGTTGAAGCCCAGGGTGAGGGAGGTGTACTAGCCGATGGACTTGTATTAGTGAAGTTGGATCCTTCTGGGGTGGAGCAGGTGTGTGGGGAATGAGGTTCTGTGTGTTGTGGGCGTAAGTGGCTCCTGGGATAAAAGATCCTTCCAGTTTCTTTGTGCAACTTCCTTGTTGTCCTTGCCAAGCCTAGAATTCCCTTTCCCAGTGGATTTTAGTCCCAGCTCGGGGGTGACCTACTGCTGACAGTGATGAGTAGTGCATTCTAAGGTTGGGAGGTTCGTGGAAGGTCTGCACACAGTTATTGGATTACTCCAGCTAAAAGATAAGTATCATTATTGTGCTACATTATGTATTTTATGCCTGTTTTGTGATGCTTGTATGTTTTCATATACTCTGTTGCATGTATGAATTCCTGTGAATTCTATTTAAGTCTGTATGATGGAAGTAACTCTATGTTAAATGTCTTAATTTGATTTAATGCATATATATCATTTAAGTTGTATATTTTTCATGGTAGCATTACACGATCTTTGGAGGGTTGGGGATGTTACAACAATGCCCCTGATAATTGTTTTTCCTAGAAAAATGTCTCACATTTTTGCCTCGTCTTTTGTGTCACCTCAATTTTCGTGTCCATTCTTGGTAGTTTTTTCGGCACATGGTTTTTGCTAATGGTTTTGTATTTCCAGTTAAATAATTAGGGTTGTTGACTAATCCAGGTCATTGGGTTAGGGTTTTGGATGTCGCTGGCTCCTATATGTATTTTGTATTGTAAACAATGTATCACTATGAATGAATATAAAATATGTTGGTTTTCCCGGGTTGTGTTTCCAGGGGAAAAATCTCTGTGTAATATGTGTATTTTCCATTTTATATTTTATGTTCTTTTATTGAAAATCTATTTGCAGTAAAATATTTTACAAGTTTAAAATCTAAACATGGCCACTTGGAGTAATTTATTAATGCAAAAGAAAAATATTACAGAGAAATTTACAAGAAAGTTTCTCATAATTCATCATTGGCAAATGACCCTCCATAATATTTAAATATAGATCATGGACCAATTGGGTGTTAATCCATGTATCATTGTAGTCATTAAGATCAAGAAGAGTATGAACCATCATATCACTCTATGTTGGGAACATATTGTGACCATCGGATTTCCTAACTACAAATGCATACTAATGCATACTAAAGAAACACATTAAGAAACAAATTTTAGGTACAAAGCATAATTCGAAATTACATCAGTTGGATGTTAAGTTCTCTTTTCTGAATGAGGAATTAAAGGAAGAAGTTTATCTTGTTCAACAAGATGGTTTTATGAAGCATGGTCAAGAGCATCTTGTTTGTAAGTCAAAGAAAGTTTTATATGGACTGAAACATGCACCAAGATCTTGGTATTAAATATTCATACTTTCTTCTCTAGAAAGGTTTTATGAAAAGTAAAAGTTATCCTAATTTGTATATCAAGATAGATGAGAAGGAGCATATTGCTTTGATTTCCTTGTATGTTCATGATCTTACCATAATAGGTAGTGCATCTAAGTCTACTGAAGAAGTGAAAAGACAATTGTCACGAGTCTTTGAGATTAAGGATCTTGGAGAATTGTATTATTGTTTACGCCTTGAAGTATTCAAAGAATATGGTAATACACTCATCACACAAAGTAAATATACAAAGGGATTGTTTAGAAGGTTTAATATGAATGAAAGTAAGATTGTGTTTATTGCATTAGAACATAAATATAAACTCTACAATGATGAAGAAAAAAAGAGGTGGAAAATAGTTTGTATCAACAATTGGAGGTAAGATTGCACTCTCTCACCGCTACGAGGATATATATAATATATTCAGTCATCATCCTTAGTCAATTCATGGATAAGCCTCTTGAAAGCCACTTGAAAGAGCAAACAGGGTCCTTTGATACCTGGAAGGGATTGTTAATATCAATAGACTGCTAATTTCAATATTAAATATACTAATACCTTTAATGTTGAGTTGACATGTCATTCAGATTTAGATTGGGCTGCAAATACCGATGAAAGAAAATGAACCACATGTTATGCATTCAAAATTGGATCTGAGATTGTGTCATGGAGCAACAAGAAATAACCAACTATTTCTTTGTCATCAACTGAAGTTGAGTACAAATCCTTATGCACTGCTATTTGTGAGGTTGCTTGGTTGAGGCGGATTCTTGCAGATGTGGGCGAAGGACAAACAGTGCCAATGGTTAGCAAATCTGATAACCAAAGTTCCATCAGACTAGCCAACTATCATGTGTACATCGAAATATATTGAGGTACAACATCATTTTGTAAGAGAGAAGATATAGTCAAACGAAATTGACTTAATCTATTGCAGTATTCGTATATTATGGCTAATCTTTTTACCAAGCCTCTTGAAAAGACAAAAATTGAAATATGTAGAAATCATTTAGGACTTGTAGAGAATTCATTTCTCCATTAAAGGGGAGTGTTAGGGAAATGATTTCGAAATAAA
>JASDQU011444709.1:0-23080 GCA_032191745.1 Picea mariana
AACAACCTAACAACCTTAAATGTTTACTTAAATAGGCTTCTCAGAGTACATTTTTCCTCGAATTTTTCCATATAATGTTGCAGTGAATTTGGACAATATTGTTGTCCACCACCAGTTGAATAGGCATTGTATGTTTCATACTTCTTCTGTGCTTGGAATGAAATTTGGTCATTGTTGAAGATAGATACATTTTTTATTGGTTCGATGGGTTCTTCTTGTTCCCTGGTTCTTTAGTTTGTTGTTGTTGTTGTTTGGTTCAACTTTGCAAGGTTGGGGACTTGCGCCTGCAGTTGGACTTGTTGGTGCTTGTTGCTTGCTTTTGTTTACTTAAACTTTGTAGGGTTGGGGTCCTACATTCACAGTTGGATCTGTTTTTTTTTTTTTACTTTGCGGGTTCCAGGTGATGCACCCACAATTCAACCTATGCTTCTATCGTTAATCGTTTCAAAGTAAGTTTCGATGCCATAATTTCATTTTCTATTCGTTCTTTGTTGTTCACTATTTGCAATTTGCAAGTAAGAATGTTTGATTATTTCTACTAGCATGCTCGTCATATGTTTCTAGTTCCTTTTGTGCTTGGGCTGCAGTTTGGTAATTGTTGGAGATACATATGTTGTTTACTGGTTCAATCGTTGTTTCTTGTTCGTTGGTTCGTCGATTGCTGCTTGTTGTTGTTTGGCTCAAGTTTACGAGTTTGAGGCCCTAGGGATGCAGTTGGGCTTGTTCGTTCTTGATTGCTGGTTTGTTGCTTATTGTTTTCTTTTGTTTACTTCGACTTTACAGGGTTGGAGTCCTGCGGCGATAGTTGGCGTTGTTTTTTTGTTTCACTTTGCGGTGTTCAGGTCCTACACCCATGAGTGGACCTGTGGTTCTGTTGTTTTTCGTGTCTGGAGAAGT
Organism: Picea mariana; assembly: GCA_032191745.1. NCBI lineage: Eukaryota > Viridiplantae > Streptophyta > Pinopsida > Pinales > Pinaceae > Picea > Picea mariana. The sequence goes on from JASDQU011444709.1 coordinate 898, forward strand.
CAAGATCTGGCACCTGTTTCGTGCCCGCCTGTCTTGGTGTTAAATTTTGCTCCAATTGTTTTTCCTAGTTATGGACCATACCTACATGTATTTTTAAAATGTTCTTGTAGAAGAAAAGGATATTGAGATGATTCTACCAAGAGTGGTGTTCTGTGGATTGCAAATTGCAGTATTTAGTTTCTATGTTGTTTGGCATGCAACATTGCTAGCACAATCAATGTGTTCTGAAATGCATCACACCATTTACATTTGGACGAAACCATTATCATTCTAAGATACTTCAATGTTGACATGAAACAAAATAGTGGAATAAGAAATGATTGGACAACTACATGTGCAATTACAATGTCCATTGTATTTTTGTTAAGATAAAACATGTGAAAAAAACACTTATTAACCATATATGGTGAAATGTGCCCATATCACAATAAAACCTCTTTATCCTCTACACAGACTGGTGTGACCACGATACAATTTGTCTTGTACTTGAAATATGAGGTGTACACCAACGATACTACAAAATTATATTTCCATGTCTCGAAGCATATCTGGATACTTTGCTACAGAAAACCAAAATCATTTAGCTATGGACATGCAATTTATTAATACTTTTTGACTTGTAATATATTTTGGGCAGGAAAAACTTTATATAATTACAACCATGGATGGAGAAAAGAAAAGGTTCATGTTTCTAACGATCTTTTATTCTATTCGTTGATTCTCATTTAGTGTATGTAGATATTACTTGTTCTCCTCTGCGTACCAGCTTCCATTCATGTTCATTGTATTTTGTGTATTCCCACATTCAAACAAACAAAATAGCTGGAGAAAACAAAGGAGTCTTAACTGCAGCACTGGAAGAGGAGATACAAAGGTACATGCTTGTATTGTTATTTCATATTCCGTTGTTTTGTATTTCATTTATTATTTGTATATGTGTTCACCTAATTTATTGTATGTATATATTGCATACCTTCCTACATAATAACTTATATTCATGTCTTTTGTATTTCCTGTGCCGCTACATTGAAAAAATTCGAACTTTATTTTTTTTTACATCTCTTTCTGCATACTAACTTCCTTCATGTCCTTTGTATTTTTCCTGCATTGCTACATTTAAACAAACCGAGTGGATGGAGAGGATGATGCAATCTTTGCCACAAGTGTAGAGGAGGAGTTACATAGGTGCATACCTCTACTCTTATTTCATATTCCAGTGTTTAGTATTTCATTTATTGTCTATGTATTTGTTCTACTTGTTTTAATGCTTTGCACCTATTTTACTGTATGTATATACTACATATCTTTCTACATAGTAACTTATTCTCATGTGAATTGTATTCTCTTTGCTGCTACATTGAAATAAATAGAACTGTATTTCTTTCTTTTACATATCTTTCTACATACTAACTTACTTTCATGTCCACTATATGTTCGGTGTTGCTACATTGAAATAAACAGATTGGTTGGACACGAAGATGAATTATTATATTCCAAAATAGAGGGGGCTATACTACAATCTTCGAAAAGGTATTCCAATTGTGCTAGTAAATCAAACATACAAAACAGGTGGGTGCATATAATATTGGACTAGAAAACGATGATTTGGAAACAATGGGCCTTTGTTGAGAATTCTCGCTTCCAAACATTGCCCTCCCCATTTCTAATTTTTCCACTTTCTATTATCCCCCCTTTTTTCCCCTCTTCTATACTTAACTTTTCTCGTCTACTTTTTATTTCTGGTTACTTTGCTTAGTCATCTTTCTGAAAATGTCTAGGTGCGCGGGTTGGTGGACTCATGGGTTCACATTTATAGTCATGCTTCTACCTCATTCCATACTTATCCATTTTTTCGATCACGGGATATCGGGCTGGAGGGTTCAAGATTGCGCCTTTGGCTTCAGAGGTTCTGCGATATACAGATTGGTCATCGTACCCCCCCATCACACCCTATTTACTTTTACACATTTTTGCAGTCGAACAATCTGAGGCATATAATTTGACTGTCGGGTCCTCATGTTTCCTCAGTATCCCTTGACACCCTATTTCTTATTCCATCTCCTTCGACCCTGTATGTGACATTCAAAAAAATTATGGACAATATACAATGCATATGATTATATATTCCTTCTGATGATCATCTACACATGCTTGCATCAGAAAAAGTTGGACTAGTGACATGGCCATGAGCAGTCAATCATCACAAACATCAACATACTGACAAGGCCAAAGGTAAAGATGCATACATTCTTTTACTCATATGTTTACCAAAAAAATATCCTTATCTATTTATTCATTTATGCCATGGTGAATATGTTGATGTCATCTAAAACACGTATTTTGCAGTTCACAAGAAGTATCAACAAGCACAAGTGAGATGCAGAACATAACACAAGTTTCATAGACTAAGAGGCCTGGTTGCAAAACTCTGGCTCCATACTTCATCCAAGTTGTGCGTCTACTTGTAAATTTATGCCAGGAAAAAAGAAAACAAAAAAATAATGCAAAATACCATTCACATTACTTTTCCTGTTCAAAAAATGTTACCAGGTCTAAACTTGTAACACCCAAAATACTATCAATAGAGGGCTTGAACAGCCGCCGAACTGGACAAGTGTTCATCGGGGACATAATGGTCAGCTATAACACCTACTTGAAAAAGAAAAACAAAACTAGATCCATTATGCGTGCTAACATGACAAACAATGAGGCCTTGATCATAGTCACACTGACTATTCCCACACAACTTGTCCAGAAACATGCATAAAAAATATTGCCAGGTCATGGGATATCCATTACAAATTTTAATATATTTCCCAAAATAGTATATGACCATGGTGATTGTGATCAGATTATATCGCTCAACAAAACAAGTATCGTGGAAAAAAATCTCGCTATTTGTTCAGAATATCGTTTCATCCCGGACACAACTATCGACCAACTTTCACAGAGAAACAACATTTACCCAATTAGAACCATTGGTGCATCTGTCACACTCGTGAGAAAACTTGGCTCGCAATACATTATCCATATAAAATATGGAGAGTCAGACAACGACAAGGCAATGGTACCATTCTCCATATCCAGTTTTGTCCTTTACTTTCACATGTCTATGTATCTCGGTTATGTTACACAACTATTGCACTGTTCCATGTTGCAGCTGCAATTGTTTGACACCTATTCAAATTTTCTTTACTCAATGGAACAACAATTGCATAAAGGGAAATTTCCACTTATGCTCTTCAAAAATATAACAAAGAAAAGAAATGTTAAAGAAAGGATCTTTCTAACAATCCACGCAACATTTGTAACAGAATTGCGAATAGACATAGTGCAGGATCTCAAGAAACTAACTAGCTCTACAACTGTTGTGTGTATACATCTACAATTTCATACTCACTTTGCTCATACAAATTTCCTTCACCAATTTTCTGTAGTTCTTTTTTTTGTTGTGTAGTTGTATATTATATTGTTCAATATATTAACTACTATGCTCACGTGCCCAGGTTGAGGGTGTTTTGGTTGCAATGAATGCCTACTCGACCCCCTTTGAGCCTGTATGTGCCAAATGAAACTCTCTTTCTTATTATTCTTCTTTCATAAGTGATGATACAATTGGTTGTCTGCGATGCAGTAAAAAATTCCCTTACATATATAGACATTGCCTCAATGCTGCCATCTGAACCATGGGCAACACAATCGTACATTGTACAATTAGACAACCTCTGTTACAAGATGTGCTTCCCGGGTTAGCAGAATTGTCATATGAGGCATACCTACAGAAAAAGGAAAAAAAATTCTACATGATGCATGACTTTTGGATACCTAACAAATTTACCTTAAATGAGGACAATGCAATATTGCATATCGACTAAAAAAAATAATAATCATATTAAGCTTTGGCAGGAAACAAAAAAAATCTCATGTGTGTCTGTAATTTTTCTTCAACACCCAGATGAATGTTTGTCGTACTTGAGTTCTTCGGAGTTTACATCTATGGCTGTAAAATTTTCTTTCCAAATATTTTGTCTCTTTTTTTGCAATTGAAACAACAAGGAGAATCTAACTACAAATGCAATCGATGTTGTTATTTTCATGTTTTTTTTCATCTCCCAATAAGAATTTTGTATATTTGTTGGGGTCTGCAAATGAAAAAAAGATGGTGGCTGGTTGTGGATTTGTTGGAGGAGTCTGCACCTTTTTGGGTTCCCAAATTGGAAAAATGTTTTCCAGCTATATAGCCATGGCAGGATTTCTGCATTTTTTTGGGTACCCAAATAAAAGAAAAGATGATCTCCAACTATACATTTATGGTATGGTATCTGCATTTTATCAATGCCCTAATTGAAAAAAAAAGGACACAATATAGATTGAAACATGAGCATGAGATATTCAGAACTCGCTATAGAGATTGGGGAGTTTGGGCATTGGAATTCATACAGTCAGGTGCAGTTATTGGTGATGTACAAGCGCATAAGATTGTTCAGTCCAGAAATGGGAAGCATGAGGAAAAACCCCATAAAAATTATCTGACTATAAATAACTCAGGCCCATCCTTTGAAGCGTCGAAATAGCTTTCTCCTGTGGGCAAAACCATCAGGCATTTCCAATAATATTGGAAATTTAGCATTGTTAAAACTGGTAGTGATAGAACATGGCACTATCAGAAGAAAATGTCCATAGTGATCTTGCTTCATGGTAAAATATTAATCGGAAATTTTCTTGTTCCCCATTTTGAGGTTTGGTTATAGCTAGGGTACAATGGCAAAGCTCCACTGGTTTTGTGTTGTCTTATGTTTGGCAGACTTTTGTTCATATCCCATGGCCCAGTTATTTTCTCATGGGAACATATACCATATGCAAGAGAAAACTAATGCCACGTGTGTTTTTTTTATATATCAATTTGTTTGATGCAAAGTTCGATGCATACTGCTCTACGGAACCTTGTGGGATCTCACTTGGCACCTTTTGTGTTCATGCGTTGCCTTGTGCCTTGATTTTCAATACATTTGGTGTTTAGTTGGTTCTTGGTTGTATGATTTGTTCTGGAAAATTAATAATACATTCAGGATCTTGGCAGTTTTTCTATGATCTTAAAAAATATACAGGACATGCTTTTCCTTTTAATACAAGCTCTCTGATGCAAATGTAGTATGTGGCTCATTTTAACACTTTTTCTTGATCGATGAACTTAGCAAAATTCATCTCCGAGATTAATTTGAAATAAAAGGATATATACTATGTGAAGTCCAATGGAACTATCATATCAATGACAGGACATTAAAATTCAAATTCGTCATTGTTATACTTGTGATGAAGTTGACAGTACAATAACTTTACTTAAACATCCAAAAATTGATTTTCTTGTGGATTTTCGATGATTCTATTATACAAACACATCCTGGAAACTATAAGCATGGATCGCTTTATCTATTCCATGATTGAATAACTTGTTCACATATTTAATGCACTTCATAGTTACTGTTAAGACCATCAATGGGGATTTCTTACACCAATTCCTGCTTCTGAAAATTGCCATCCCCTTTCTTTTTGCCCTCTGGTTTCCCTTTCTGGTTACTTAGTTGTTTTTCGGAAAATGTCTAGGTACGGGAGTTGGGGGATTCACGTCTTCAGATTTCCAATGATACTTTTGTATCATGAGCCTGACCGACCACTTCCCCGTTTCATATTCAGTAAAATATTTGGATCACAGGTTCCCGGATAGGCGAGTTCAAAATTGTGTTTCCATTGTTTCGCCACCTACAAACAGCACCCGCACTTCCCTGATCTACAAATTAGCAAAAAAAATCCCCTTTTTCTCATTTTCTTTCCGTTTATGGTTACTTGGTCCTTTTTCCAAACCTTTTTCTGAATGTCTCGTGCCTTTATATACAACACCTAAAGTTTTGCAATATACAAATTGACCGTCAAAATCCGTCATTGTCTCCTATTCTGTGTTACGCATTTTGCAATCAACAGTTGGGATAGATACAATTTGACCATCGGGCCCTCACGTCTCTTGAGTAGATCTTGTGACCCTATTTTTGAAGCCTGCCCAACCACTTTCCATACTCGACCATTTCTTGGAATCTCTTTCACGAGTTGGCAGGTGGACGAAATGTACAATGCGTAATCTCTCTTCTCCATCCCCGCCACCTTTGCACTTCTTTCTAGATATGAAGTTATTAAGATTTAATGCTAGTAGCTCATCGTGTAGGAACCGTTAATATTGTCATTAATGTTTGGAAGGTCGAAGAATATTTGTCATTAATACAAATTAAAGAAAGATTTGCGGAGAAGAGTGTTATCCTTTCCAAGTATTCATTTCAAGCATGATGAAATCTCTTTCGTGCGTCGGATGGTTGGCTCCTTTATGAAATCTCTAATCCTTAATCACTCTTCGTCGTCAACACCACCTTTGCACTTTTTTTCTAAATATGCAATTACTAAGCTTTAATGGTAACAACTCATTATGCATGAACCGTGGAGATTGTCATTGATCAACGAAAGGCTCAAGGAGATCTTCCATTGATACACATTAAACCAAGAATTGCGGAGGGTTATATTATCCCTTCCCAATTTTCATTTCAAACATCATCTGGAGAAAACATAAATTCTCGTTAACTTAGGGCAGCAGTTCCACAATAGTTATGTCTAGATACAGTAAACACCTTCGGGCATGGTGGCTAGAGGTTCCATTATTCCAAGGCATATTCTTACTATTCATCTCCCTCTTCCCATGAGAAAAATAGGATATGGTCCCTTGGTGCACCAAGAGATATATTTCAAGCCAAAGAATTCCAAGGCAACCCTGCCTTCTCAGACAGCCTGCCTGTCTGCATTGATGGCTAGCGTAGAGTTTGATGCGATTGATTTCGATCTGGGAGAAGATGATATGATGGATGATGATACAACAACGGATGATGGCAATGTAGACATTGTTTCCACTCCTATGCCCAAATTGAAATCAACCATAATGGTGTGTACTTCTCAACTCGACGATGGCATCCCTGACAAGACCAAAAGAAGGGGTTTCAGAAAAGAAACCAACGTTGAACGCAATAATCACTTTGTAGCTCGAAAGTAGGAATTTCAGAGGTCTAAATTAGTTCGTTCTGGGTGGAAGTCTTTCACTATAAGGAAATGGTCTATTGATGCTCCCATATATATATTTCAAGAAAAAAAATTATTCATTGCAAGACCCATCTCTTGTTCTCTGGATATACAATTAACATCTTAGGGGATGAGGACCAGAATTGCCACTGTGCAAGGAATATTTCTACTACTCATCTGCTTCCGCCCATAATGGACAAATTTGGGCCTCTAGAATTGTTCGTGCAACCTGTGTCCCTGAAGTCTTTGATTATGAGGAGGTGGTTTCTTAGTGTGTTCTAACTTTCAGTTTCGGGCTCTTCCATTTGCCCTGCAATGTTTTTTGTCTTCTTCCTCATGGGAAGCTTGTGATAACTATCAATATTACCATGAAGATGGGTTCTTATGTCCTCCTACATTTGAAAAATTCTTTGTTGCTTTCTTGCTTGGGTGCAACGTTGGAGTGATGCCAACGTCAGGAGTAGGACTACTATTCATATGCTTCAAGCCAAGGATTTATTCCACTGCAGAACCATACTCTTGTTTCTTTTTTGCCTTAGGTCTCCCGCAAGATATTGAGATTGGGGCAATGAACATTGACCCCCCGAGGAGAAGACTGCGAGGATTTCCTAAAAAAAAGCATGGTAATGAGTTTTGAATGCATGTTGAAGAGCAACTCAATGGATCTTTCATGTTGCAAGTCATGTGCCTGTGTTTATGGAAAATATGTTCAATGTTTTGGTGCAAAGAACTCGGTCCAATTTCTATGGATAGATATACACTACCCAATATTCGTTTTTTTTTAATGGATTTACTATTAAAAAAAATTCCTTGGAGTCTTGGTTGCTACTTCTTTGCTAAATTTAACACCTCTTCTCATTGGCATGGTTTGATAGTCTCATAGTTCTTCAATATTGTATTGGCTTAATTAATTTGATCTAAAATGGAGCATTTAACAATTATATGACAATGAATTGTGTCGATCCATCAAACTTTTATAGAAACAAAAATGAATTTCAGACAATTTCAAACCAACGTTCAATTCCATTCGTAATGCAGATAGAACATAGCAAGACCAAATCACAATGCGACAATCCAAGCCCCACCATATAAATTTCATTTTCATCTCAGCCTTGCTAAGCAAACGATTTATTATTTCCCTTTCACTTGCTTGATTCCTTTATTCCGAAAGGGAACATTTTATTAGTTGTCCATACCCTGGCCTCTATTTGAGCATTTTTTACTTTATTAATGAAATTACCAAATTTCTTGTTTGTGAATAAAATAAAAAAATAAAAAAATAGATATATGGTGGTTGTAGTCAAATGGGACTATGAAATCAACTACAATATTAAAATTCAAGATCGTCATTGTTGTTTCTAGACATGCAATTATTAAACTTTAATGCTAACAACCCATCATGCAAGAAATTTAATACTTAAGTTAATATGTTAAAGTCATGGAAGAATGTATCAAGAACACAATTACTCCCACAAGTTGCAATAAAATCTAATCTTCAACAAAGCATTTGCTCACACCCTTTTTATTGGTAATAACACAATAGAAAACAGATAAGTGGATAAAACATTGGACTATAAAATGATGGTTTTGCAACAATGGGGCTTGTTTGAAACCAATTCCCACTTACGAAAATTGCCCTCCGCCTTTCTATTTTCCCACTCTTTTATCCCCTATCGTTTCTTTTTCTAGTTACTTAGTCGTTTTTTTCCGAAAATGTCTTCCTGCGTGAGTTGGCAGATTCATGCGTTCACATTTTCATTCATGCTTTTATATCGTGATTCCGACTGAGGACTTCTCCTTTCTGTAAATTACACTTCCAATGTTCCGTGACCTGCAAACAACACTCTGACTTTTGCGATATGAAAATTTACTTTTGGACTCCCACATCATCCCCTCTTTCGTGTTACACATTTTGCACTGAAATGTTCCAATACATACAATTTGACCGTTGGGGCCTTACGTCTCCCCAAGAACCATTTTCACCCCATTTTGAAGCTCACTCGACCGCTTTCCACACTTGACCATTTCTTGATCTCTTTCATGGATCGTCAAGTTGGAGAGTTCAAGAAATTTCCAATTTTTGGTTGTTGTTTTCTGTGCCCACCACATTCAGACTTCATTCCAGGTATATGCAATAAGTATACAACTTCTCCAAAAACATACATAAAAGATCTTGCTAGGAAATGAAATATCTATTACATATTTGAATATATTGGACCTTCTTCCCTCTTATATACTTAACCAAATTCCCATTTCTTTTTCCCCTCTACTTTCTCTTTCTAGTTACTCAGTCGTTTTTTCTGAAAATGTGTCAATGTGTGCGTTGGCAGACTCACGGGTTCACATTTTTGCTCATGCTTTTATATCGCGACTTCGACCGACTGCTACCCATTCCATGCCTAGCCACTTTTCAGATCACGGGTTCCCAGGTAGGCGGGATCTATATTACACTTCCATTGTTTCATGACCTGCAAACAACACCTGGACCTCCACGATATACAAATTTACTGTCGGACTCCCACATCATGCCCTCTTCCATGATACACCGTTTGCAATCAAAAGTTTCAAGACCTGCAATTTGACGTTCGAGTCCTCACGTCTCTGAAAGAACTATTGTCACCCCATTTTGAACTTCATGCATCCGCTTTCCATATTTTTCCATTTCTTGGAATCTCTTTCCCGCCTCCAATTCCATACTTACCCAATTTTTTCGCTTGCGGGTTCCTGGACAGGCAGACTGCACTTCAAGTGTTCCTTGACCTGCAAACAACCCCCTGATTTCCGCGATATACAAATTGACTTACAGACTCCTACATCAACCCCTCTTTCATGTTACACAGTTTGCACTCAAAAGTTTCGATACATACAATTTGACCGTCAGGGCCTCATGTCTCCTCAGGAACCCTTTTCAACCTATTTTGAATCTCATTCGATCTCTTTCCACACTTGGCCATTTCTTTCAATCTCTTTCACGGATCGTCGGGTTTGCGTGTTCAAAAAATTTCCAATCCCTAGTCGTTGTTTTTTGTGCCCGCCACCTTCGCACTTCTTTCCAAGTATATGCAATAAGTATATAAATTTTCCATAAACATGCGGAAAATATCTTGCTAGAAAATGGGATATCTATTACAGATGTGAATATATTAGCCTTTCTTTTTCATATTCTATACTTAACCAAATTCATGTTTCTCTTTTCCCTATACTTTATCTTTCTCGTTACTTAGTCATTTTTTCGAAAATGTCTAGCTATGTGGGTTGGCGGACTCGCGGGTTCACTTTTTCACTCGTGCTTTTATATCGTGACTCCGACTGACTACTTCCCCATTCCATACCTAGCCACTTCTCCGACCATGGATTCCCGGGTAGGTGGGCTATAGATTGCACTTCTATTATTCTGTGACCTGCAAACAACACCCTGACTTCCGCGATATACAAATTTACAGCCAGACTCTCACATCATAGCCTCTTCTATGTTACACAGTATGCCCATCATCCCCTCTTCCGTAGTACACATTTTTCACTCAAAATTTTTCAGACATACAATTTGACTATCGGGTCCTCACGTCTCCTGTGGAACTATTTTCACCCCATTTTGAAGCCCGTCCGTCCGCTTTCCATACTTCGCCATTTCTTCAAATTTCTTTCACGGATCGTCCAGTTGGAGGTTTCATGAAATATCCAATTCCTAATCGTTTTTTCATGTTCCCATGCCCTTTGAACTTATTTCCAAGTATGCAATAACTGAGGTTTAATGCTAACAACTCACCATGCCTCGAGGATACTGTCATAATAAACATTCCTACACAACTTGTACAGAAACATGCAAAAAATATCATGCCAGGTAATGGGATATCTATTACAAATACTTACCGACTTTTTCGCTTGTGGGTTCCCAGATAGGCGGGCTCAAGATTTCCCTTGCATTGTTCTGCGACCTGCAAACAACACCCGAAATTCTGCAATATACATGTAGAAAATATCTTGCCAAGTAATGGGATATCTATTACAAATTTCAATATATTAGTGAAAACGAGTCCGACCGATCATTTCCCTATTCCATACTTAGCCACTTTTTCGATTGCGAGTTCCCGGAAAGGCGAGCTCAAGATTTCCCTTCCATTGTTCTACGACCTGTAAACAACACCTGGAATTCCGCAAATATACAAACCATCCACTAGATTTCCCCATGATGCACTTTTCCCTATTACGCCTTTTGCAGTCAAAATTTCTGAGACATGCAATTTGACCATCGGGCCCTCACCTCTCCTCACAATCCCCTGTAACCTTATTTTGAAACCCGTCCAACCACTTTTCATAATTGGCCATTTCTTACTTCTTCTTCCCCATCCCCATCATCTTCGCACTTGTTTATAATAAAAAATTGTTTAGAAAAACATTCATATATATATATATATAATTTGACCATCAGGCACTCACCTCTCCTCCGTATCACTTGCAACCCTACTTTCAAGCCCATTTGACCGTTGTTCATACTTATATATATATAAAAGAGTCTTATTTATAATAAAAAAGATTATATATATATATATATATTATAAAGACATATAATTTGACCGTCGACCGCTCACTTCTCCCTTGTATCGCTTGCAACCCTACTTTCAAGCCTGTCCGACTGTTGTTCATACTAATGTGTATATAAAAGAGTCTTATATATATGTGTGTGTGTGTGTGTGTGTGTGTGTGTGTGTGTATAAGGGCTTATTTCTAAGTATGCAATTAGCAAGATTTAGTGCTAAAACAGGATTTGAGGAGATCTCCCATTAATACGCATTAAACCAAGATTTCCAAAGGCTTATATTATCCCTTATGAGTGTTAATTTCAAACATCATGGAATTTCGTTCGCGCATCGTCGGGTTGTCCCATTCATGAAATCTTCAATCCTTAATTTTGAAAACTAGTCCGACTGATCGTTTCCCTATTCCATACTTAGCCACTTTCTCGGAATTCCACAAATATACAAACCGACTGTTGAACTACCCCATCATGTTCTCTTCCGTTTTACACATTTTGCAGTAAAAAATTCCGAGACATAAAATTTGACCGTCAGACACTCACCTCTCCTAAGTATCCCCCATAACTCTATTTTGAATCCCATCCGACCGCTTTTCATACTTGGCCATTCCTTGCTTGATCTTCCCTGTCTCTGTCACCTTCGCACTTGTCTATAATAAAACAAAGTTAATAAATTATATATATATATATATATATATTGTTGGAATTACTAAGACCACTGAGAGGGGGGGGGTGAATCAGTTGTTACTGTGCTTAAACAATTTAATGCCTATTGAAATATTATTAACCTTCTCCAATTGATCATCAATATTATGCAAGACATGAACAACATAAATAAAAAACATCAATCACACAGATGATATACACAGAGATAGATATTCATGAGGAAACCCATAAAGGGAGAAAACCTCTTCTTCTTCGAATGATAGGTAGTCTTTTAAGTTCTGTACATCATCTTTCTTTGAGTACCAACTCAAAATGAGGCTACAACCTCTTCTTTAACAAGCTCCAACTTGCTGAGAGCACCAACTCTTTGGTTTCTCTAGCACCCACTAGAAGGAACCACCAACTCCCTGAGTGTTCCAGCACCAACTTCCAGTCACACAGGAACCAACTTGTATAACAGAGAACAATGGTTCTCCCTTGTACCACCCTACCACCCTGTTTTTTCTGGCTACAAGCAGATGGAATATACAACTCCTTGTGTTCAAGCACCTAGTTGAAACTTTGAGGACTACAATCCTCCCTAGCACCACCCTACCACCTTTAGATATAAAACTTTACTTACTTGCTTTGTCTCTAATATGGTCTGTTACAGCTCCATGTCTCCTTTGCCTTATTCAACTTCTATGCTCTATTCATTTTCCTCCTGAGAACCCTATTGTTTAGCATTTATTCTCCCTTTTATGCTCTGTACAACCTCTGCATTCTATGTGCTACATCTATAATATTCACTTCAGGTCATGCTATGCATCACTTTCTCCCCACATGCATAGATATGCCAAAAATCACCTCTCTTTTCCATTCTACTTAACTTTTCCCATGCCCAGTGCTCTACCTGATCATCATTCGAACTCTTCATCTTCTCTGGCGATTATTCTGAGTTCGTTCATCATTAGTGGCTATTATCCCAAGATTCTTTGGATTCTCTAGAATTTATCCTAAACCTGTTCATCACTAGCGAGCGTTATCCTGAGATTCTTTTGGCTTCTCTGGTAGTCACAACTCTTCATCATCTCTTGTAACCACAATCAGTCGTTTTTGGCTTCTTTGGATTCTAAGCCCCTTCCTTCACGTGACCACCGATGGTGACCAAATGCCTATTTAGAAGGTGTTTCCCGATATCGGTCTAGTGAGCGCTAGATCCATTTCTCTATATGACCTTGGGCGATGATCTCATGTGACCGCACGATTGTGGGTGCTTCCAAAGGTGGTTTTAATCAAACAACTTTTTGCCCTGCAATTTACCTTGAACCTACATGTGTTATTTCTCCAAAACCATGGTTTCGATTGCGGCCCACCTTCAACTTTTTAAAGTTCACGGACCTTCAATCCCCAAAATACAATGGGATCATCAATCTCATGATATTGACGGTGCTCTTGAACAGACGATTCAGATATGTCCTTTCACAATCTGCAGATCATATCTAACCTTCAGCTCTCTGGGTCTCTGGGCTTCGGGAATTTCAACATTCAAACTGATGCTCTAGAATAGACGACCCAGATTTTCTTCAGACGATATGACGCTTGAGATCTTCTTTGGATGATCTGACGACTGAGATTTACTTCGGATGATCCGACGGTCGAGGATATATTTCGGCTCTCCGGGTCTCCGGGCTTCGCGAATTTCAAATCTCAAACTGAAACTCTTGACGTGATTTTTCTGGAGCGTAACCTCCTCACATATTTAGACTCGAAATGAATGATGTTCATTTGATCAATATCTTAGATCAATGACTCAATCTGTCTACGATGCAACATTTCCTTGGATTAAATCCAACTGCTCTCCATATTTTCTTATCCTTTCCTTCCACTTAATTTGATCTGACGGCTGACGAAGATTCAGATACTCAAATTCTCAAACCTTGTGCCTCGTTTATCTTATCCTTCAATTAATTTGATCCGACAACAGATGGATATTCGGGTGATCAAGATCTCAGATCTCAGCCCTTGCTTATCATGTCCTTCCACTAATTCAATTTGACAACTGAGGGATATTCGGGTGATCGAGATCTCAAATCTCAGCCCTTGCTTATCCTATCCTTCCACTAATTCAATCCGACGACTGACATGGTCTACCACATGTCCTTGTAGACATGGTCTGCTAACGTGGTTTTACCTGATTTAACGGTCATCACATTTTCTCCAAATCCTATGGTCCTTATTCATTTCGGATTTCGGTCTTCGTGTAATTCAACTTTAAAGTTGCCAATTCTTCTGAAGTGATATTCCCTAAACAGTAACCTCCTCGCAACTTTTGACATGAACCAGATGTTGTTTGTCGATCATGTTCTTAGATCGATGGCTCAATCTATATTCGGTGATACTCTTTTGTCATATCCTTTCCTTCCACTAAAAAGTGATCCAATGACTATCGAGTATTTGGGTATTCGAATTCTCAATGGTCCTGGTTTTTTCTATGGAGATGTTGATCCTGATCACTTTTATGTACTGCGCTTTCCATTCTGAGATTTGATCTTTGTTTTCCATCAACGTTGTTGTTCTTTCCATCAATGACAATCACACACTTCCTGTCAAACATGCCAACAATCTCCCCCTTTGGCATTGATGGAAACCCTGAAAGGCTACACTATTTTACTTAGACCTCCAACTGTAGCAGCCAGACCACACCTTTTCTCCCCCTTTGACATCAATGTCAAAGAAAACATGCTCCCCCTGAGTTGTTGCAGTACTTTTTGGAAGTATCATATATTCGACCAACACATACTCCCCCTGACAGGATGGACTCTCTTAGGTGAGAGAAGGGATGACACCCAACTTCTGACGGAGATATTCAAATGGTGTCTTGTCTAGGGGTTTAGTAAATATGTTTTCAATTTGTTCTATGGAAGGAATATAATTTAGTTGAACAACTCTGTTTGTAACCTTCTCTTTGAGAAAATGATACTTTATTGGTATATCCTTCATCTTTGAATGGATAAAAATATTCTTGGAGACACTAATGGCACTGGTGTTATCATAGTGAAGTGGATTTGGATCAGTATAAGTTATCTTCAAATCTACAAGAGTTTGTATCATCCATAAAATATGAGTGCATCAAGTAGCAACATCAATGTACTCTGCCTCTGTAGTTGATAATGAAATATATCCCTGCTTCTTGCTAAGCCATGCTACTAACAAATCACCTAAGAAGAATGCACCTCCACTGGTGCTCTTTATCTCATCCAAACAATTTGCCCAATCAACATCTAAATAAGCAGTTAATTGAAAATTCTGATTTATGGGTTACCAAAGACCATAAGTCATTGTAACCTTCAAATATTTGAATATCCTCTTGAAAACTGCTAAATGAATTTGTTTAGGAGCATATTGATAACGACCTACCATTCCAGCAACTTGCATTATATCAGGACAGGATGTTGTGATTTACAGAAGACTGCCTATCATTGATCGATAAGTTCTTTGATCAACATCAGGTGAAATATCATCTTTACTGAGCTTGCAACTAAACACCATATGTGTACTAACATGAGAGGAATATTCCATCTGAAACTTCTTCAACATTTCTTTCAAATACTTTTCTTGAGAGATAAATAGCCCCGCAGAACTCTGATTGATTCGTAGACCAAGAAAATATGACAGTTCTCCTATCATGGACATTTCAAACTCGATTTTCACTGAATTAGCAAACCATTGAACTGAAGGTTCATTAGTACATCTAAAAACAATGTCATCTACATAAACCAAAAAAACTAATAAATCATCACCTTCAGACTTAATATATAGATTATTGTCAACAAAACCTGTCTTAAACCCTTTGTCCTGTAGAAATTTGTCTAGTCTATAATACCAGGCTCGTGGTGCCTGTTTCAGTCCATATAATTCCTTTTTCAACTTACAGACATAGTTAGGATTATTTGTCAGTGAAAATCATTTAGGTTTCTCCAAGTATACATCTTCTTCTAGGTCTCCATTAAGAAAATATGACTTAACATCCATCTGATATAGTTTAAAGTTCTTATGACATGAATAGGAAAGAAACATTATGATGGCTTCCAATATTGCACGGGCGGAAATGTTTCATCAAAATCTAGTCCTTCTATTTGAGGATACCCTTTGCAGACCAATCTAGCCATATTTCTTACAATGTTTTCTTGCTCGTTCATTTTATTCTTAAACACCCATTTGGAGCCAATTACATTCTTATCTGCAGGTCTAGGAACAATCTCCCAAGTATTTTTCTCAATCTGATCCAGTTCCTCATTCATTGATTTTAACCAATTTACATCTTTATTGGCTTCATTAAATTTCTTGGGTTCCACCATTGATATGAAGTCTATATGTGATTGCTCAGTGTCTTTGATTATCCTTCTCCCATTTTGTACACCTTTGTCTTTTTCACCAATTATCTGACTTGCAGGATGATTCTTTTGAGTAATTCTAGAGGAAGGATTTGATGTTGTCTACTGATTTGAGTCTGCCTGAGTATTTGTAGCTTCATATGACTCAGAGTCTTCTCTTTCTGATTCTTGTACCTGTTCATCTTCAATTTCAACTATATCTTTTTTTGTTGATTCAACACTTCTTACATCTCGTACAGAGATTTCTTCATCAACTTTTATGTCAATACAATCAACCAATTTATGAAGCCTCTTATTATAGCATGTGTATCCTTTACTGTTTGTAGCATGCCCTAAGAATATACCTTCATCATCCCTGTCATCATATTTTCCAAGGTTTTCATTATTATTTTTTATGTAGCACTTACTCCCAAAGACTTTGAAGTGTTTGATTGAAGCAGGTCTTCCATACCATAGTTCATAAGGTGTCTTGTCACTGTGTGGTCTGAGGTGGCCTTTGTTAAGAATATGGACTGCTATGTGTATTGCTTCTACCCAGTAGGTTTGACCAATGTTCTTCTCATTCATCATTGACCTGGCCATTTGCTAAACTGTTCTGTTTTTCCTCTCAAATACTCCATTTTTTTGTGGAGTTCCTGGGATTGTGTATTCTCTCTTGATCCCATGTTTATCACATAATTGCTTGAAATCACTTAACATAAATTATCCTCCTCTGTCTGACCTTACTGCCTTTAACCTGTTGCCTGTTTGATTCTCAGTTAAGGCCTTAAATATTTTAAATTTCTCAAATGCTTCAGCTTTTTCTTTGAGAAAAGCAACCCAAGTGAGTCTGGAGTAATCATCAATGATCAACATGAAGTATTTTTTCTTGGTTGTTTAGTTCTACATTGCAAAGATTTTTTATTTCTTGATCTCCTTAGTTGCATGTCTCTAAACTTAATTTGACAATTTGCAATCTTATGACCAAAATTAGAGCAGTAAAAATAGTAAATATGGAAGAAATTTTGGTACCTGAAGGATGGCCTTCCTCTTGGCATTTGTTGCTCCATCTTCTGATATCTTTGTTTTTTATCAGGGATTATCTTGTCTTTATTAGCTTTTGGTGACAAAGTACTCACATGGTCTGATTGTCTGTTGACTTGGAACTTGATCATCTTTACTGTCTCTTTGGTTTCTGTCTGTTTGTTGCTTGAACGAATTACATAACCTAAACCAGTATTCAACAAGGGAGATCTTTGTTTGCTCAGAATGTCATTTGGTTCTGTTGAGGCTTTAATTCTTGGAAGATTTTGGAGATACAATGCTTTAAACTTTTCCATCTCTTTTCTGGTTTTTACTACCTCTTCTTCCAAGGCTTCACATCTTACCTTCGTTTCTAATAAATATTGTTTCAGAATGTGCTCTATTTTGTTTGCCTCTTCTAATTCCACTTTTAGCAGGGAAAAGTCTTCATCGGGTTTTTTACTATCTTTCTCGAACTGTATCAGCAATTTTTTTTGTTTATTCTTTTTAAATCTGAGTCTAACAATTTCTTCTGGAGCACTGATCAGTTCTCCTTCCAATTCAACCACAACTTCTTCATCATCAAAAATACTTCCTGTGATTTTATTATCATAATCCTCTTTGTCCATAAGCATAAAGTCATTAACCTTATCTTCACAAGCAGAATCACTATCTGTGTCTCCTGAAGAGTCATCATTGTTTACACATAAAATTTTCTTTTTTACCAAATCTCTTGGATTTGTACTTCTCTTCACCTTTAGTGTTCTGTTCCTTCTTCTTGTGTGGACACTTAGATGCAAAGTGACCTATATTTCCACAATTAAAACATTTTAAGGGAAACTTTCCTTGATACTTGCTTGAACCTTTCTTTAGTCTTCTCACAAATTTTGATTCAATTTCGTCAGGCTCAGAATCCTCATTCTTATCTGCTTTAAATGATTCTTCTCTAGAGGTGGGTTTATCTTTACCTATCCTCATTTCATAAGCAGTTAGAGTTCCTAGGAGTTGGTCAATAGACAAAAATTTTAGATCATTAAGTTCTTCTATAGCAGATATTTTTGGGTTGAACCTATCAGGTAGAAATCTTAAAATATTTTGAACTAAAAATGCTACTTCAATCTTCTCACCAAGACCCTTCATGGAATTCACAAGCTCCTCAACTCTTAAGAAATATTTATTAATTCTTTCATCCTCATTCATGTTTATTTGTTGAAATTTCAATCTATATGTCTGAAGTTTGGCACATTTTTCTTTCTCATTTCCTTCATAATTGCTAATGAGTTTATCCCACATACCTTTGGCAGATTCAAGATGCATTACCTTTACAAATTTATCTTCAGCAAGCCCACTCAAGATAGCATTCATTGCCTTTGCATTAAAGCTAAATTCTAACTTATCATCTTTGGAAGCTAGCACAACAGGTTTTATATATCTAATCTCTACAACATCTCAAAAATCAGCACCTAAGGCCATAATGTATGTTCTCATTCTAACATTACAGAAGGAAAAATTTGTTCCATTAAACATAAGAGGCTTATTGGTTGAAGTTCCTTCATGGCTTGCCATGTTTAAGCTTATTTATCTACCTTTAAATAAAAGGAACCTGCTCTGATACCAATTGTTGGAATTACTAAGACAACTGAGAGAGGGGGCGGTGAATCAGTTGTTACTGTGCTTAAACAATTTTATGCCTATTAAAATATTATTAACCTTCTCCAAGTGATCATCAAGATTATGCAAGACATGGACAGAAAAAATAACAAACATCAATCACACATATGATATACACAGAGACAGATATTCACGAGGAAACCCATAAAGGGATAAAACCTCTTTTTCTTCGAATGATAGGCAATATTTTAAGTTTTGTACATCATCTTTCTTTGAGCACCAACTTAAAATGAGGCTACAACCTCTTCTTTAACAAGCTGCAACTTGTTGAGAGAACCAACTCTCTGGTTTCTCTAGCACCCATTAGAAGGAAGCACCAACTCCCTGAGTGTTCCAACACCAACTCCTTGAGTGTTCCAGCACCAACTTCCAGTTACACAGGCACCAACCTGTATAACAGAGAACAATGGTTCTCCCTTGCACCACCCTATCACCATGGTTTTTCTAGATGCAACCAGATGGAAGATACAACTCCCTATGTTAAATCACTCACTTGAAACTCTGAGGACCACAGTCGTCCCTAGCACCACCCTACCACCCTAAGATATTAAACTTTACTTACTTGCTCTGTCTTTGATATGGTCTGTTACAGCTCCATGTCTCCTCTGCCTTCTTAAGCTTCTATGATCTTGTCTTTTTCCTCTTGTGCACCCTATTGTTAAGCTTTTATTCTCCCTTTTATGCTATGTACAGCCTCTGCATTCTATGCGCTATGTCTGTGATACTCACTTCAAGTCATGCGCTGCATCACTTTCTCCCCACATGCATAGCTATGCCAAAAAGCACCTCTATTTTCTGTTCTTCTTAACTTTTCCCATGCCCAGTGCTCTGTCTGATCATCATTCGAACTCTTCATATTCTTTGGTGATTATTCTGAGTTCGTTCATCATTAGTGGCTGTTATCCCAAGATTCTTTGGCTTCTCTAGCTGTTATCCTGAACCTGTTCATCACTAGTGGGTGTCATCCTGAGACTCTTTTGGCTTCTTTTCCAGTCGCAACTCTTCATCATCTTTGGTAACTACAATTAGTCGTTTTTGGCTTCTTTGGCTTCTAGGCACCTTCCTTCATGTGACCACTGGTAGTGACCAAACGCCTATTCAGAAGGCACTTCCCGGTCTAGGTCCAGTGAGTGCCATCTCTATTTCTCGATGTGAATTTGGGCAATGATCTCATGTGACTAAACGATTGCAAGTGCGTCCAAAGGTTATTTGAATCAAACTTCTTTTCGCCCCACAATTTACCTTGAGCCTCCTCGTGTCCTTTCTCCAAAACCGTGGTTTCAATTGTGGCCCGCCTTCAAATTTTTAAAGTTTGTGCACCTTCAATCCCCACAATATGATGTGACCGTTGATATCATGATATTGACGGTGCTCCTGAATGGACAGTTCATATCTGTCTACCTTGAGCCTCCTCCTGTCCTTTCTCCAAAACTGTGGTTTCAATTATGGCCCGCCTTCAAATTTTTAAAGTTTGTGCACCTTCAATCCCCACAATATGATGTGACCGTCGATATCATGATATTGACGGTGCTCCTGAATGGACAGTTTATATCTGTCCTTTCATGATCTGTGGATCATATCTAACCTTCCTAAATAACGACTGAGATTTACTTCGTGATCCCAGCTTCAGGATTTTCAAATCTCAAACCCTGCTTTCTTTCGTACGCCAATCTTTCGGAGTCGATGATCCACAGACACCTTTCCTTCTCAATTGACGACTCTACTTCCACTTCAATAATTTGGCCTTTCAACTAGATCAATGGTTTTGTGACCCCTTTCTCGATCAATGGTTGAGATCTCCTTCGGGTCTCTGAACTTCTGAAATCTTAAATCTCAAACTTACGCTCTAGATCAGACGACCTAGATTCACTTCGAACAATCCAACATTTGAGATCTTCTTCAGATGATATGATGAATAAGATCTAATTTAGATGATTTGACGATCAAGAATGTATTTTAGCTCTCCGAGTCTCTGGGCTTTGTGAATTTCAACATTTGAACTGACGCTCTGGATCAGATGAACCATATTTGCTTTGGACGATTTGACGCTTGAGAATTCTTCAGATGATATGACGACTGAGATTTACTTTGGATGATTCTATGGTCGAGGATGTATTTCAATTCTCCGAGTCTCTGGGCTTTGGGAATTTCAAATCCCAAACTGAAACTCTCGACGTGATTTTTATGGAGCGTAACCTCCTCACATCTTTAGACCCGAAACGAATTATGTTTTTTTGATCAATATCTTAGATCAACGTATCGATTTGTCTGCGATGTAGCTTTTCCTTGGATTAAATCCAATGGCTCTCCATATTTTCTTATCATTTCCTTCCACTTAATTTGATCCAATGACTGACAGAGATTCGGATACTAAAATTATCAAACCTTGTTCCCTGTTTATCTTATCCTTTAATTCATTTGATCTAACGAATGATGGATATTAGGGTGATCGAGATCTCAGATCTAAGCCCTTGCTTATCATGTCCTTTCACTAATTCAATCTTATGATTGACGAATATTCGAATGATCGAGATCTAAGATCTCAGCCCTTGCTTATCATGTCTTTCCACTAATTCAATCCGACATCTGACATGGTCTACCAACTTGGTCTGCCACATGTCCTTGTAGACATGGTCTGTTTATGTGGTTCTCCCTGATCTAATGGTCATCACATTTTCTCTAGATCTAATGGTCCTTATTCATTTCAGATTTCGGGCTTCGGGAAATTGAACTTTCAAGTTGCCAATTCTTCTGAAGTGAGATTCCATGAACAATAACCTCATCACAACTTTTGACATGAACTAAATGTTGTTCGCCGATC
>JASDQU011444711.1:23243-41791 GCA_032191745.1 Picea mariana
TGCAAGTAAAAGATATAGCAATAAGATTATCACAAGTGTGTTGGCCTATCAATACATCTACTTCCCCCAAAACATGCACAAGTGATCTATGCAACTAATGTTCTTTCTTAAGTGTTTTAGATTCCCAACCCCCTAACTAAATGTGTGCCTTAACTTCCAATTCTACCAAATAACTACCCGGTGCTCAAGATACTGGGCTTTTTCCCCCTTAGCCTATAATCAATTGAAACTAACTCCTAGAACATTGTAATTAAAATTAACTTAGTAACTAGGGACTACCCCCCTTGACTTCCCTAGGAGTAAGCCTAGAAGGAAGAAGCTTTCAGTCAAGGTGACAGTGTGGGCTGGGGCTTAGACATTGTGTCTCTGAGGGCACACTAAGTGAGCAGGACTTAGCTCACGTTTGCAAGTGTGCATTAGGACGGCAACAGGCTCATCATACCACTGTCCTGTCTCTGCCACTGATGGGATCCCAGCGACCATCTAATGGGCTCTTCAGCCCCATGGAGGTCCGAGCTAATCATCTCCCCATGTGTATGGGTCCACTAGTACTTGTCCGTCGGGCATGGTCCTGCACATCAAAAACTTCACCATCCATGGGCTCATCAATCCTCGGGATCATAGCAATGTCAGTCATATTTCATCATTAATTTTATCAAATACATGCATAAAACCCCTAGCATATCCTTCAATAGCTCAAAGATATTACATTGATCTACTATACAAAGTTGAAGAAAGAGACAGAATAACCTATTGGGCCAGTATCCATAAGAAGAAGAAAGTTTCCAAAGAAGATTATTCAAGCCATGTAACATGAAGTGATATGGTCTAAGGATGTCCAGTCATAATGAAGACCAGGGGTAGGTATTGTCCGTAGGTGCCTTTGTAGGACGTGAGTTGTACCCGTCATGGATGCAGTTTTTTCCAAGCCCCTTTATTGCCCTTATTCTTTCCTTATTTATTACTTTTTCTTTCCTTTTTGTACTTCAAGGTCTGACTAGAGGACACTGCCTTGGCATGGTGACCAGAGCTGACAGTGTTACCCACTAGTATTTTCGCAGAAATGATAAGGCTGGCTCGTGATGAGACCCCCTCTCCCCTGGCCATGCAACCAAGGGTCATTGCCCTGGCGTGGTGACCAGATAATGGCAACGTCACACTGCTAGATACCTATGAACATAATGGGTCGGCTCATGATGAGACCTCCCATCATCTTGGTTAGGTCTTGTTTTATTATTTTTCTTCGGGTCCCTTTTGTTTCTTATCGAGAGGCCTTTTATTGCCTTCTCGGGGATCCCGGGGCAAGGCATCTCTAGGTTTTATTTCCTATGGCTTTTACCTTTTACCAACTGCTTTTACCTCCTGGGCCTTTAGCCCCTTCTTCCAACAGGACAAATTGTAACCCTTCAAATAGGCCATCCTAATGCCCGGACTAGGGGAATGGGATGGATGTATGGGAGATAAGATGTAAAGTGATAATATGGTGGGAGCGGACGATGGCTCTTCAAATCCCCCTTTGTGGCTAACCAAAACCCATGGATACAGGCTTTCTAGGGCACCCCGTCAATCCCCCCAACAATGGTCAAGTGGGTAAGTGTAAGATCCAAGCAGTTGTCAGAAATGTAAGGAACTTGATGCATATATATGAAAGTTATAACGATCAAACATGACACATACCATGATACCTGGACCAATTACCTCATGGAGCAAGAGTCTTCTTTGATGCAAGTCCAAGAAGATGGTGATGGATGTTGCTGCTGCTGACAGGACAATTCTGGCGAAGAAGAAGAAGGATGGGCCCTCCAGGGAAATGCTCAAGTCAATCCTGCTCTCGGTACTCCATGTCTAGGATCTGTGGGCCTCGAGACATGATCTCCTAGTTATCCCTAGAAAACAGGGATAATAGTAATAAAGGTAAAAGCCCCTTTAAGGGAGGCGCTCGCCCCTTTTAGGGCAGATGAGGCATACAGGAGAAAAACGTTTACTCCCCAGGGGCCTCTCCAACATGCCACACGTGCCACTGCTGCCCAGTCTGCCTCCAAGAATGACCATGAAGCTGGATGACGTCATGGTAAGGATGGGGACGCTTTGAGCCTTCCAAGGCCAACGTTCCACTGAAAAAGAGTCATCCCCCCTAGGCTGGGCTTTGCCAAAGTGCCTCTGCTGAAACGTCCTCTTCTTCTCCGGTGCAAAACCTCGGTCAAGCACTGTCCTGTCTCTACCCGTCTGGCGGGGTCTCAGCAACCATCTGATGGCTCTTCAGCCCCATGGAGGTCCAAACTAATCATCTCCCCATGTGTACCGATCCAAGTGGTACCTGTCCATTGAGCATGGTCCTGTACATCAAAAACTACGCCCTCCATGATCTCATTAGTCACAGGGATCATAGCAATGTCAATCACATTTCATCATTAATATTTATCAAACATATGCATAAAAACCCTAATACATCGTTCAACAGCTCAAAGACATTACAAAAATCCAAAATACAAGATCGAAGAAAAGGACAAGACATCCTATTGGGCTAGTATCCACAAGAAACGGGAAGTTCCCAGGAGGGTTTCATCCAAGCCATGTAAACGAGGTGATGTGGCTAGGGGATGTCCAGACAAGTGGGTAGAGTGAGAGACAGGGATGCATAATGTTATCTGTGGGTGCCTTTGTAGAAGGTGAGTTGTACCCGTCATGGATGCAATTTTTTCCAAGCCCGTTCTTGCCTTTATTCTTTCTTTATTTGCTTTTTCTTCTTCTTTTTCTTTTTATTCAAGGTCTAACCAGAGGACACTGCCTTGGCATGGTGACCAAAGCTGACAGTGTTACCCACAAGTACTTTCACAGAGATGAGAAGGTTGGCTCGTGATGAGACCCCCTTTCCCTTGGCCATGCAACCAAAGGTCACTGCCCTGGCGTGGTAACCAGATAGTGGCAATGTTATATTGTTAGGTACCCATGAACCTAATAGGCTGTCTCGTGATGAGACCTCCTATCCTCTTGGCTAGGTCTTGTTTATTATTTTCCGGGTCCCTCTTGTTTCTTGCTGAGAGGCCTTTTATTGCCTTCTCGGGTATCCCTGGGCGAGGCATCTCGAGGTTTCATTTCTAGGCTTTTATCTTTTACCAACTGCTTTTACCTTCTGGGCCTTTAGCCCCTTCTTCCCACAAGATAAGGTGCAACCCTACAAACAAGTCAATCCAATGTCCGGACAAAGGGAATGGAACAGATGAGCAAGAGATAAGATGGAAAAGTGGTGGTATGATGGGAGCGGACGATGGCTCTTCAGAAATCCCCCTGGTGGCAAACCAAAACCCATGGGTACAAGCTTGCTAGGACACCCTGTCAATCCCTCCAATCATAGTCAAGTGGGTTAATGTAAGATCCAAGTAATCATCAAAGATAAAAGGAGTTAGATGCATATATCCAAAGGTTATAATGATCAAAAGTGACACATACCATGATACCTGGACCAATTACCTCATGGAGCAAGAGCCTTCTCCGATACAAGACCAAGCCGATGGTGATGGGGATGTTGCTACTGTTGACAAGATGAATCTAACGAAAGAAGAAAAGGATGGGCCCTCCAGGGCCATGCTCAGGTCAATCCTGCTCTCGGTACTCCATGTCTAGGACCTGTGGACCTCGAGACATGATCTCCTAGTTATCCCTAGAAATCGGGGATAACATCTAGCTCCAACTTGGGGATATGTGCTCACCGTAGAGTGCATGAGAACCTCAGCATCTCTGGCATAACCTGCAAACTTGCTCAACTCGATAGGGGAATCAGTAACAAAAATGGGGCGGTAATGCCACCCTAACATATATAGACATATATATATAAACTGAAGTAAAACAATCAATATGCAAATGTAAATAAAATTACCTATACTTACCTTTGGCTGGATGTTTGGTGTAGTCAAATAACCAGTGAAGCCAATCCAGCAATGTCCCACAATACCTGCCTTTGTGCTTCATCATAAACTAGAACAGTGACAAATCAAGCACAAAAATGACATGGGTTAGAGCATATATCATATCGTCGGAAATCATAAAGTCTAACTCATGGAGGCGGGTGGGAGGGATAAAATCCTGCCAAGTCCATCTCCGAGAAAAATACTCAATCCACTTCAAGAAAGGGTCATGAAAAGTGCAAGGTCCAGAAAACTGACTCAAAGGGCCTGCCAACTGGCCACCTAGGACATCCTCACGCTCTGAAGTCAAGGAAGGGATCAACAAAGATCTAGCAGACGACTGGCAAACTACCAAGGGAAAGTTGAAAAACTGGGATAAATGACTCAAATTTGCAGTATCCAACCGACCCTTAGAGTCTAGGGTTTGCCTAAGAGGAAGCTCAACATAAAATATATACTTCCCAACTACACCTTTAATGGAAAAGCATGGTAAAGTAATAACAGGCGGCAGCAGTGAAAAGTCATGAGAAAACTTATTTAGGCAAACAATGTTCTCACCTGTATCAAAATCTGAGCACAGTGGTGATTGGCAATCATCTTCATGGAGAGAATCCAAGTGCTCAGAAGGGTACTCATCGAAAATCTCGAGGTAAGACTGAAATTCATTAGGAAAACGAAGTGCTAGGAGAATTGACTCAGTGTTCCCCGGCAACGGCGCCAAAATGTTATCGCACAATTTCTAGCTAGGTCAAAAGGCTAGAAGATAGAGGCCAAACTGGCGTAACATGAACCTACCCCACCCAATGTCACCATGATGGGGAGGTTCTTTCTCTTTAGGGAGATTAGGCCCAAGGGAGACGTCCCTGGTAACCTGGAGTTTTGAAGAGGTCAAAGTGAAATTCCCTCTTCACGGGTCACCACCAAGAGCAGATAGTCGGGCTAAACAACCAATAATGAAGTGTAGGCCCAAATGAGAACACCTGCCCGGAACAAAGCAACAGCAGACTAATACATGCAGGCTATGATTCAAAGGGTTAATACTTCATATAACTATCTGATATCAATATATAAGCAATAGATATTGATGAGATGAATGTTTATTAATACAACAATAAAATAATATCAATTCATCAATAAATACCAAGATGATGTAGCAATCAATGTGTCCAATCAATCCCTTATTCAATAAATGCTTTAAACCATCATCTAATTGCCTATAAAGAGAACTTGTTGCGTCAGGATGCAATAACCAAGGATGACGTCAGCCTTATTAGGGTTAGTAGTTAGTTAGTGTTTCAATTTAGCAGAGGGTTTGAGAGTTTGTTTGACCACTATCACTTCAACGTTGGAGGCCTAAGATCAGTGCCTAAGGGTAAATGGAGTCAAATTAAGGGAGGACGCAAAGGTTGAAGGAAAAAGGCTAAGGACTAGAGCGAAGGGTTCTGAAGTGCTGCAATGGCAGGGCCCCAGAAACAAAACCCTAGGGGAAAGAGGCTCACTCCAGTGTTGCTTAAGAAAGGCCTCGTGCTCTTTCCTCCTTCCTTAGGTTTAACTTGGCAAAACGGCTAGCATAAAAGATAAATCAAGACAGGAGAGTGTGGTGAGGGAGAGTGTTGCTAAGGCAAGGCCCTATCACCAAACCCTAGAAGAAGGACGACCCTAGGTGTAGATAACCTAGGCTTGGGACGTCTCCTCCTTGAATTTTAAAGGTACGGCTAGTACAAGGGGAAGAAGCAATAAGAGTGTAGCAATGGCTAGGCTCTTCCTTCCTTCTTCAATGGCTGAGAATTTCTCTTTTAGGGGACATGAGATAGCGACCTACTTGTGTGTTTGTCCCCTAGGGTTTTAAAATAAGCAAAGTTTATAATAAATGCAAGAATATAAGACTACAACCATTCAATCAAGAAGTTTTGCAAAAAAAAACACTTTGAGGATAAAACTCAATATATACTGTATCAATGACCTTTAATTAATTTAGGTCATAAAAATAGCCTACAAGGCTTTAAACCAAAATCATACTGTTTTTTACATTAAAATGTCAAATTAAAACCCTAACTGAGCTGTAATAAAGGTAAAAGACCCTTCAAGGGAGGCGCGAGCCCCTTTTAGGGCAGATGAGGCATCCAGGAGCAAAACATTGACCCCCCAGGGGCCTCTCCAACATGCCACACGTGCCACTGCTGCCCAGTCTGCCTCCAAGAATGACCATGAAGCTGGATGATGTCATGGTAAGGATGGGGACGCTCTAAGCCTTCCAAGGCCAACGTTCCACTGAAAAGGGGTCATTCCCCCTAAGCCGGGCTCTGCCAAAGTGCCTCTGGTGAAACTTCCTCTTCTTCTCCAATGCAAAACCTCAGTCAAACACTGTCCTGTCTCTGCCCCTTTGAAGGGGTCTCAGTAACCATCTGATGGGATCTTCAGCCCCATGGAGGTTCGAACTAATCATCTCCCCATGTGTACCAGTCCAAGTGGTACCTGTCCGTCGAGCATGGTCCTGCACATCAAAAACTACACCCTCCATGGGCTCATTAGTCACAAGGATCATAGCAATGTTAATCACATTTCATCATTAATATATATCAAACATATGCATAAAAACCCTGATACATCGTTCAACAGCTCAAAGACATTACAAAAATCCAAAATACAAGATCGAAGAAAAGGACAAGACATCCTATTGGGCTAGTATCCACAAGAAATGGGAAGTTCCCAGGAGGGTTTCATCCAAGCCATGTAAATGAGGTGATGTGGCTAGGGGATGTCCAGACAAGTGGGTAGAGTGAGAGACAGGGATGCATAATGTTATCTGTGGGTGCCTTTGTAGAAGGTGAGCTATACCCGTCATGGATGCAATTTTTTCCAAGCCCGTTCTTGCCTTTATTCTTTCTTTATTTTCTTTTTCTTCTTCTTTTTCTTTTTATTCAAGGTCTAAACGAAGGACACTGCCTTGGCATGGTGACCAAAGCTGACAGTGTTACCCACAAGTACTTTCACAGAGATGAGAAGGCTGGCTCGTCATGAGACCTCCTTTCCCTTGGCCATGCAACCAAAGGTCACTGCCCTGGCGTGGTAACCAGATAGTGGCAATGTCATACTGTTAGGTACCCATGAACCTAATAGGTTGTCTCGTCATGAGACCCCCTATCCTCTTGGCTAGGTCTTGTTTATTATTTTCCGGGTCCCTATTGTTTCTTGCTGAGAAGCCTTTTATTGCCTTCTTGGGGATCCCTGGGCGAGGCATCTCGAGGTTTCATTTCTAGGCTTTTATCTTTTACCAACTACTTTTACCTTCTAGGCCTTTAGCCCCTTCTTCCCAGAAGATAAGGTGCAAACCTACAAACAAGTCAATCCAATGTCCGGACAAGGGGAATGGGACAAATGAGCGGGAGATAAGATGGAAAAGTGGTGGTATGATGGGAATGAACGATGGCTCTTCAGAAATCCCCCAGGTGGCAAATCAAAACCCATGGGTACAAGCTTGCTAGGACACCCTGTCAATCCCCCCAATCATGGTCAAGTGGGTTAATGTAAGATCCAAGCAGTCGTCAGAGATAAAAGGAGTCAGATGCATATATCCAAAGGCTATAATGATCAAAAGTGACACATACCATGATACTTGGACCAATTACCTCATGGAGCAAGAGCCTTCTCCGATACAAGACCAAGCTGATGGTGATGGATATTGCTACTGCTGACAAGACGAATCTGACGAAAGAAGAAAAGGATGGGCCCTCCAGGGCCATGCTCAGGTCAATCCTTCTCTCGGTACTCCATGTCTAGGAACTGTGGGCCTCGAGACATGATCTCCTAGTTATCCCTAGAAATCGGGGATAACACCTGCAATTGTTACACAAGATTGGGATCTTGTGGAGGGCTTTGCACAAGTACAAATCATGTGATAACATATTGGTATCGTTGTCGGGGACAATTGAGTCATTCTCCCTACAACTTCTCTTTGGTAAGCTCACCTCAATGCCTTTTCCTACAAGCTTACCCTGTCGACTCCACTCAAGAAAGAATTCCTTTCTTTACCTCTTGATGATATTTCCTTAGAGAAGATAATTTGGTGACTCCACTTGTGAGAACCCACAAGAAGGTATATCCAAGCAATCAAACCTCTAATCAACCTGTATTCCAAATGGCTCCTCAACCATGGAATAACAATAAATTTATACCCTTTGCATGACTGAAATCCAAGGTTTTCCCCATAATCTTCCTGATGATGCTAATACTTGGCTCCCTCAGTTCTCTAATAACAATGATATCTCAGCTAAGGATCATTTGAACAATTTCTATAGCTCTCTCGGCTTGCACAATATGCACTATGAACATCAAGATGTAATGATGAGACTCTTCTCTGCTTCATTAGTAAATGATGCTAGGTTATGGTGTAACAACCTTCCTTGAAAAAGAATAAAGACATGGAAAGCACTTGAGGGTATCTTTTTGAAGAAATGGGGGGTTGAGAAAGATGGTTCCTTGATTTTCTCTAAACTTTGCCACATTACAAAGGGAGATCAGGAGACTGTTAGTAAATTCAATGCAAGATCTGACGTTTTAATAGGAGATTTTCCCAACAATTTTGAGCTCGGAGAAGAAATTGTCTAAATGAGATATATTCACTCCCTCCAAGGGAAAATTGATTTCGTATGAAAGGATAAGTCTCCCAAGTCCCTTCTTGAAGCACAAGAACTCGCCTCCCAAGTAGAAGCTGACTTGGTTGCCTTCAAGCTTGACAATCATTATGGGAGGGTGAGTCGCCCAAATACTTAAGAAAAAAAACTCACGCAAATGGAGCAAAACCAAGAGCTACTTATCCCTAAGATTGACATTCTTGAGAAGGAATATGGTCTTTACAAACAAGACCTCAACAAGGAAACCTTTGCCATTTCTAAGAGACAATGCAAGCTTCAAAAGGCCCAACCTGCCAGAATATCCAAATCACAACTTCTAGGTCCCATGGGACAAGGATCCAAAAAGGAGGAATTTGTTGAAGGAAGCACTAGCCTTATCTTTCCCGAAGGGGATAATGATCATAATACCAACCTTGTGCCTTCACAATAGGAATCCTTAGGCCTACAAACCAAGCCTGATGTTCCCATACCTTCACAAGGACTTAGCGTTGAGAAGCCTCAGAAGGAAAAGGATCTCCCACTGATTCTCCAGTCTACAAATCTTGATAGAAGAAACGGGAGGCATGCATCTCTCTTCATCTCATTAGTGATTAATGAAATCCTACTTCACAAGTGCATGCTTGATTCACATGCTTCCACTAATGTTATGTCTTTGAAAGTCATGAATCAACTTAACCTAAAGATTATGTGGCCTTATAAGAATGTTTGTGGAATTGATTCAAGAGCCATCCTTGTTTGTGGGCTCATCAAAGACCTTAAGGTTAGCTTGGATGCTTACCCTGATATATCCCTTCTCATGGATGTTGTAGTAATTGACATACCTGATGCTTAGGGAATGTTGTTGTCTAGATAATGGGCTGAGACCTTAGGGGGTAGTCTCCAAATGGATTTGTCCTATGCCACTATCACTCATCCCGAAGGGGGATTTGTCACCCTCTATAGAGAGCCTATTGTAAGATACCAAGTCGAAGCTCCCCAAATTTCTATGGATCAAGTCATGTATTTGGATGAGAAGATGGGAATTTTTTATGCTATTGACCCTACAACTCAAATAGAAGAGTGTCAAAACAATGATAGTATGTGGATTTTGGAATTTGATGGTGCTCATTCTAGTTCTAGATTTGGTATTGGGATTGTCCTCATCGCTCCTAAAGAGGCCATTGTTTTCTATTATAGGCTAGAGTTTGAGTGTACAAACAACATTGTCGAATATGAAGACTTACTCATAGGACTCAACCTAGCCCTCAACCTAGTGCTTAAGGGTTATTATAGGTGACTCAGACTTAGTACTATCCCAAGTGAAAAGGAAATTTGTCACTAAGATTGACAGATTAAGGAGATATAGGACTTGGTTTGGGACACCATAAAACTATTTGATGCATTTTCATTTGAAGCCATCCCAACAGAAAATAACCATGTTGCAAACGCCTTGGCTATCTCTACCGCTACCTTGCAACCTTGTGAATAAATGCTTTGTGGCATATGCAAGATGAAAGTTGTATTTCATCCATTTGTCTTGGATAACCTTGAGCATTGGCAAGTCTTCAACGATGATACTCAGATCCTTCACTTCTTACAAAGCAGCGAGGAATTCTCGGACTCTCAAGTTAATTTCCTAGTTGAATCCATGAACTTGAGAATTGAAGACTTGCCCAATGACACTCTCCCAAAGGGATTTGTGCCTTTGGAAAGAATATTTCATAGGTGTGATATGTACAAGCGAAAGCATGTTGTCGATCAATCTGATGAATCCTTCAGTTTAATATCGACTCAAAAAATGACCCAAGGATGGTAAACATAGGAAAAGGAGCTACTCATGCCGAAAGGGAGAGTATACTAAGCCTTATTCAAGAATACAAGACATTTTTGCTTGGACATATGATGATCTCAAGGCTTATAAGAGTGATATTATCCAACATGCCATCCCTCTTGTAGAAGGGGCCAAACCATATAGGAAGTGTTATCGCACAGTTTGTAGCTAGGTCAAAAGGCTAAAGGCCAAACTGGCGTAACAGGAACCTTCCCCACCCAATGTCACCTCAATGGGGAGGCTCTTTCTGTTTAGGGAGGTTAACCCATGGGAGACGTCCTCGGTAACCTGGGGTTTGAAGAGGTTAAAGTGTAAAAGTCAAGGTAAAAGTTCCTCCTCACAGGTTACCACCAAGGTCAGAAAGTCCGGCTAATCAGCCAATAAATGAAGTGTATGCCCAAATGAAAACACCTGCCTGGAACAAGACAAAAGCAATATAATATATATATGCAGGCTATAACTCAAAGGCTTAGTACTTCATATGACTGTCTGACAATAATATAAGCAATGAAACAATAGATATTAATGACTTCAACGTTTTGTCAATAAAGCAATGTAAGAATATCAATTCACCAATAGCTGTTGAGATGATGCAACAAACAACATGTCCAATCAACCGTTTACTCAATAAATGCCCTTAATCATCATCAAATTGCTTATTATCAACATTTGTTGCATCAAGATGAGATAACCAACTGTGACGTCAGCCTAATTAGGGTTAGTTTGTTAGTTAGGGTTTCAAGAATTAAAGTTTTGAGAATTTGTTTTGGACACTATGACCTCAACGTTGTGTGCCTAAGATCAGTGCCTAAGGGTATAGGGAGTAAATAAAGGAGAGGATGCAAAATTGAAGGGGTAACAGGCTAAAGACGAGAGGGAAGGGTTCTAGAGTGTTGCAATGGCAGGGCCCTAGAATCAAAACCCTAGGGGAAAAAGGCTCACTACGGTGTTGCTTAAGCAAGGCCTCGTGCTCTTTCCTCCTTCTTTAGGTCAAACTTGGCAAACGGCTAGCACAAGAAGAGGGTTAAAACAAGAGGATTTAATGAGGGAGAGTGTTGTAAAGACAAGGCTCTATCAATAAAACCCTAAAAGATGGACGGCCCTAGGTGTAGATAACCTAGGCCTAGGACGTCACCCTCCTCAATATATAGCATCTCATGACCTTTAATTTAAAATTAGGTCAATAAAAATAGTCGACAAGGCTAATAACCAAAATCATATTGTTTTTACATTAACTGCTAAGTAAAAGACATAAATGAGCAAAAGGTGGGACGTCAAGCCCTTCTGATGGAGACGTTGGCCCCTTTTGGGGCTAATCCAGCATCGAGAAGTCAGACGTTAGCCCTTTTAGCGCTCCTCCAAGCTGCCACACGTGCCAGCCATCCTATCCAACTGCCACACGCTCAAGGTGACGTCCAAGCCTCATGGGTGACGTCCTATCCATCAAAGGGAAAACATCCCATCTGAAGTGGGTCAACCCCCCTGGGCTGGGCTCAGCCAAAGTGTCCTGGGTGGAACGTCCTTCTTCTTCTCATGTGCAAAGGCTCATCAAACCACTGCCCTGTCTCTTCCCCTGATGGGGTCCCAGCAACCATCTGATGGGCTCTTCAACCCCATGGAGGTCCGAACTAATCATCTCCCCATGTGTACCGGTCCAACTGGTACCTGTCCGTCGGGCATGGCCCTGCACATCAAAAACTTCGCCCTCCATGGGCTCATTAGTCACATGGATCATAGCAATGTCAATCATATTTCATCATCAATTTTATCAAATACATGCATAAAACCCCTGATACATCAACCAATAGCTCAAAGACATTACAATGACCTACTATACAAAGCCGAAGAAAAAGACAAAATACTCTATTGGGCCAGCATCCATAGGAGAAGGAAAGTTTCCAGAGGATATCATCCAAGCCATGTAATACGAAGTGATGTGGTCAAGGGATGTCCAGATATACGAGTAGAGTGAAAGACATGGGTGATATTACCTGTGGGTGCCTTTGTAGAAGGTGAGTTGTACCCGTCATGGATGCAATTCTTTCCAAGCCCTTATTTCCTTTATTCTTTCTTTTCTTTATTGCTTTTTATTTCAAGGTCTAACTAGAGGACACTGCCTTGCCGTGGTGACCAGAGCTGACAGTGTTACCCACAAGCACTTTCACAAAAATGATAAGGCTGGCTCGTGATGAGACCCCCTTTCCCTTGGCCATGCAACCAAAGGTCACTGCCCTGGCGTGGTAACCAGATAATGGAAATGTCATACTGCTAGGTACCCATGAACATAATGGACTGGCTCGTGATGAGACCCCCCATCCTCTTGGCTAGGTCTTGTTTTGTTATTTTTCTCAGGTCCCTCTTGTTTCTTGCTAAGAGGCTTTTTATTGCCTTCTCGAGGATCCCTGGGCGAGGCATCTCTAGGTTTCATTTTTTATGGCTTTTATCTTTTACCAGCTGCTTTTACCTTCTAGGCCTTTAGCCCCTTCTTCCCACAAGATAAGGTGTAACCCCACAAACAGAGCATCCTAATGTCCGGACTAGGGGAATGGGGCAGATGAACGAGAGATAAGATGCAAGAGTGATGATATGATGGGAGTGGAACGATGGCCCTTCAAAATCCCCTAGTGACAAACCAAAACCTATGGGTACAAGCTTGCTAGGGTACCCTGTCAATCCCCCCAATCATGGTCAAGTGGGTTAATGTAAGATCCAATCAGTCGTCAGAAAAAAGAGGAATTTGATGCATATATCCAAAGGTTATGATGATCAAATACAACACATACCATGATACCTGGACCAATTACCTCATGGAGCAAGAGTCTTCTCCGATACAGGTCCAAACCGAAGGTGATGGGTGTTGATGCTGCTGACAGGACAACTCTGATGAAAAAGAAGAAAGATGGGCCCTCCATGGCCATGCTCAGGTCAATCCTGCTCTCGGTACTCCATGTCTAGGACCTATGGGCCTCGAGACATGATCTCCTAGTTATCCCTAGAAAACAGGGATAACAGGAAGAAACTAAGACATATTAACCTTAAGTTGGCCCCCCAAATCCAAAAGGAACTCCAAAAGATGGTTGACGCAAGTGTCGTTGCTGCCATTAGATATCCCTTCTGAATGTCCAACTTGGCAGTTGTCCAAAAGAAGAGTGGAGACATTAGATTGTGTGTGGAATTTAGGTATCTCAACTAGCTATCACTTAAGGACAATTACCCCTCCCCAACATGGAACACTTATAGCAAAGAGTCACTGGTGTCGGCATGATGTCAATGTTGGATGGTTCTTTTGGTTATAACCAAGTCTTGGTAAGAAAAAAGGATCGACTTAAGACTAATTTTACTACTCCTTAGGGAACCTTTACGTATTTAAGGATTCCCTTTGGTCTCATGAATGTTGGATCCACCTTCCAGAGAGCAATGAAATTTTCCTTTAGGTACCTAATCGAGAAAATCATAGAGATATACCAAGATGACTTAATGGTTGTTTCTAAGGAAAGAAATGCACATGTTTCACGCCTTAGGAAGATATTTGACCATTGTAGGAAGTATGGTATTTCTCTGAATCCCAAGAAATCAATCTTTGGTATTGATAAAGGGGAGTTGTTACGACATGTAGTCTCTAAAGAGGGCATTTCAATCTATCTAGATAGAGTTGAATATATTAAGAAAATCCCTCCTTCCACCAAGAAGAATTCCTTACAATCATTCTTTGGTAAGATCAACTTTATGGGAATATTATCCCAAACTTCGTTGAAAAGGTCAAACATGTTATCGCACAATTTGTACTTTGATAGAAGAGAAGGTAAAAGGAAAGCAAATTGGCGTAACGGGAGACTATCCTATCACTATCACCTCAATAGGATGTCTCTTTCTATTTAGGGTGGTAGGCCCAGGAGAGACGTCCTCGGTGACCTAGGGTTTTGAGAGGGCCAAGGGAAAGTAGCTAGGTAAAAGGTCCCCTCTCACAAGTCACCACCAATCAGAAAGTCTGGTTTAAATCACCAATGAAGAGATAATATGCCAGAAGTGTACCTGCCTGGAACAAAGCAACAGGAAAACTATATATTTGCAAGAGCACTTGCTAGTTAGCACTTCATAAAACCATTGACTTTCTTAAATAAAACAGTTTGTTGAATATGATGAAGTAAACAGAAATCTTGTAACAACAATGTTTATAGAGCAATACTTCACATAAAATGTCTTAAAACTAGCTTCAAAATGACTAAAAACCATTAACCATTGAAGTCATAATATTAGCATTTGACATAAGCACATAAGACAAGGTATAATTCAGCCTTTACAATTGCTTTATGAGCTTTTAATGTTGCATTTAACAGTTGTAACTTACTTTAATAACAGCAACAAGTAGGTTAGTATATCAAGTTATTCTAGGGTTAGAAAGTGTTAGTAGGTTGTTCAAAGAATAGGTTTTGAAGGTTGTGTTGATCAATTACTCAATGGAGGACTTAGACTAGTGCTTTCTTAGGGCAAATGGAGTCAATAAAGTGGCAGCAAATGTTGAAGGAAAAGGATGATAATAGGAAAGCCAAAGACAAGAGGGGTAGATGAATGAAGTGTTGGTAAGCCAAGGCTTCAACCATCAAACCCTAGGGGAAAATGACTATTAAGGTGTAGGTAACCCTAGGCCTTAGTAGATTTTCCTCCCTCTTTAACTCAAAGATGAAGCAAATGACGGCTAAGATGAAGCAACAAGTGCTAGGGTGTTGCAATGGCAAGGCCCTTAACAATGGCTTCAAGAAAAATGGCTCCTTGGCACGATCTAGTAGGTGGATAGCAATTGAGATAAGGACAATAATATGTGCTTAATCTCCTAAGGTTTTAAGCTAGCAATTTCATAATCTTAGCAAAATGCAAAGTAAAGATACTATAACCATTCAAAAGAAAGAAGAATTGCAGAATTTTACTTACATTTACCAAGAATAATCTAACATATCACCTAGTTGTAGACTTTCCACCAAGAAAATGCCCAAGAAACACCAAGATTAGCCTTCCTTCAACAAGTGTGCACTAAATTTCAGTCATAAAACCCTAAGTAGGGCGCAAATTTCATACCTCACTAGTGTGAGTGAAAGATGATGAAAAATAAGAGTGATTTTCCCCTTATTTATATAGTTACAATGACCAGTATTAGGTCAAAAACGCTGACATGGCCAATTACACATAATATCCAGTTTTTACATTAAGTGTCATAAATAAATCCTAAATCAAGCTGTAAAGATGACGTCATGCTCTTTTAGGGTGATGTTAGGCCCTTTTAGGGCAATGTTGGCCTCCTGGGGCAAAAAGTTAGGCCTCCTTGAGCCTCAGGATCCTACCACACGTGCCACTTGGCACAAACTACCTCCAAAGTATCCAAAACGCTACGTGACGTCATGGGTGACCTAGGTGACATCATGGGCCTTCCAAGGCCTACATCATGGTGAAAAGGGAAAGACCCCCTGGGTCCAGGCCTGCCAAACTGTCCCTGGTGGAACGTCCTCCTCTCTCTCCAGTGCAAACCCCTGATCTGTCTCCGCCCTTGGCTGAGGTCTCAGCATTCATCTAGTGGAATTTTAGTCCTATGGAGGTCCGAACTAATCATCTCCCCATATGTACCTGTCCATCAGATGTGGCCCTGCAACATCAGCAAATACGCCCTCCATGGGCTCATAAGTCACGGGGATCATAGCAATGTCAATCACATCTAATCATCAAGTTATTTAAACATGTGCATGAAAAACCTTTTACCCGAACAAGTGCTCAAAGACGTTATGCTATTCTACAAGCCAAGTTTGGAGGGGACGCTAGGACGTCCTATTGGGCTAATGCTCATTGAATGTGGGATGTCCCCAAGTGAAGTCAAATCTAGGCCATGTAAGTGGATGAGGTGGTAGGGGATGTCTGGGCAATGGGTGCAGTGATAGCAGGGAAATGTATGGCTTACCTGTGGGTGCCTCTAAAAAGGGTGAGTTGCACCTTGTCATGGATGAAAATGTTTCCAATCCCATTCATGCCTTTTATCTTTTATTCTTATTTATTTTTCTTTCAAGAGACTAGTTGGGGGACACTACCCTAGCGTGGTAACCAGTGGTGGCAATGTTACCCACAAGCATTTCAAGGAAATGAGAAGGACGACTCATGATGAGACCCCCTTTCTCTTGGTTGTGCCACCAAGAGCCACTACCCTGGCGTGGTGACCAGCGGAATGGTAGTGTCATACCGCTACATGCCCATGGGCCTAATAGGCTGGCTCGTGATGAGACCCCCTATCCTCCAACTAGGTCTTGATTTATTATTTTTTATGGGTCCCTCTGTTTCTTGTTGAGAATCCTTTTATTGCTTTCTCGAAGATCCCTGGGAAAAGCATCTCAAGGGTTCATTCTTTTGGATTTTATCTTTTTCCAGCTACTTTTACCCTCTGTGCCTTTAGCCCCTTCTTCCCACAAGGTAAGGTACAACCCTTGGATAGTTTGGCCAACCCAATGCCCGGACCATTGTATGGGATGGATGAGCGGGAAAAAGATGAAAAGTGGTAAGTATGGTGGGAATGGACGATGACCTTTCATGAATCCCCCTAGTGGCAACTCAAACCCTATGGGAACCAGCATACTAGGGCAACTTGTCATTCCCCCCAAGTGTGGTCAAGTGGAAAGGCATAAGGTCCAAGCACACGTTAGAAGGAAAAAGAATTAAATGCACATTCAAATGTTTTGAGAATCAAAGTGACACATAACATGATACCCGAACTCATTAGCTCATGGAGCAAGACCCATTTCTGCTGCAGGACCAGGTCGATCTGATGGATGTTGTTGTTGCTGACAAAGTGGAGGCACTGAAGAAGAAAAGGATGGGCCCTCCAGGGACATGCTCAAGTCGATCTGGCCCTCGATACTCCATGTCTAGGACCTGTGGGCCTCGAGACATAATCTCCTTAGTTATCCCTAGGCTAGGGGATAACAAAACCAATGAATGCCTTGCTGAAACAAGATGTTATATTCAAGTGGGATTATGACAGTATAAGATCCTTTGAAGATATTAAGGAAGCAATCACCACAACACCTGTCTTAGTTAGCCCTAATTATTCTCGTGACTTCATAATCTTTTCATTCACTTCTCAAGACACTCTAGTCGGAGTGTTGCTACAGAAGAACAAGCATGATTATGAGCAACCCATTGTCTTCATGAGAAAAACCATTAGAGATGTCGAGCTAAAGTATTCAATCACTGAAAAGCAAGCCTATGCCCTTGTCAAGTCCTTAAATTACTTTAGGAGCTATGTCGGTTATAATAAGATAAAAGCATACAAGCCATACCCTGTTGTCAAGGATGTCCTCTCCCAACAAGATTTCCTTGGAACTAGGAGGAAGTGGGTGTCAAAGATTTAAGAGTATGACCTAGATATTAAGCCCATTAAGATCATTAAATGACAAGGTTTGGCTAATATGTTAACTGAAAGTAATGAGGAAGCCGTGATAATGGGAGAAAATAACCAATTCAATGTAGTTGTGAGTAAATTAGAACATGATGAATGGTATTCTGAAATCATATACAACTTGAAGAACCTTTCATGCCCCAACCACTTGGTTGATTACAAGAGAAGAGCCTTAATATTGAAAGCCATGAAATACTGTATGACTCAAGATGGTCTAGGTTGGAAGAACCCTGATGAAATTATCCTTAGATGTGTGAACAAAGATGAAGTTGATAGATTGGTCAAGGAATTCAATTCACGATATTACAGTGGTCATTTTGTTGCCTGCACCACCACCCGTAAAATTCTGAGAGCTGGTTATTATTGGCCATTGTGGAAAATTGACCCTCAAATCGAAAAGTGATGCTTCAAGTAGCACCAATTTTATTTTCGAAGTTAAAATTACAACTTAATAAAACCGTGGCCTTGACAACTAGTACCATCGCAAATAAAAAGAGTGGTAACATTGGAATTTTTTTTTAATTTTTAAATTTACATATAAATTGAAAAAAAAACTCACTAAATTAATTTTTTTGTTTTGTTTTTTAATTTCAACGTCTTTAATTTGTTTTTTTAATATTTTTTGTAGTTTGTGTTTTTTTAATAAATTCTTTTTAAATGTGTTTTTTTAATTTGTTTTTTTTTGTTTTTTGTATTTTCATTTTTCTTTATTTTACTTTTTTCATTTTTTTTTTGTTTCTTAGTTTTTTTTTTTATCTTTATTTTTT
>JASDQU011444713.1:24544-36436 GCA_032191745.1 Picea mariana
TAAGTAGTGCCAAGCTTCATCCACTAAGGCAGCATGGCTGCAGACATTTAGAATGGCCAGGAGGGTGACATAATTGGGCTTCAACCCAAGCTGTTGCATTTGTTCAAAGAGCACGAAAACCTCTTTGTTGTCACCATGCCTACCATACCCAGCAATGATGGCAGTCCATGAGACAACATTTCTTTCAGGCATTTTATCAAACGCTTGGTGTGCATCCTCAATGGTTCCGCATTTCACATACATATCAACAAGGGCACTTTCCAAAATGATGTTAGGCTCATTCTCAGTTTTGATAATGTAGGCATGTAGTTGTTTTCCCTGGCCCAGAGAAACTATGCTTACACATGCTCTAAGAATGCTCGAAAACGTAAACTTATCAAGTTTCATACCAGACTGTCGCATCTTATTATATAGTCCCAATGCCTCACTACCATACCCATACAGTGCATATCCTGCAACCATCGCATTCCATGAGACCACATTTCGTTCAGACATTTTGTCAAACAGTTGGCGTGCATAAACCAAGTTCCCCTGCTTGGCATACATGATTAGAAGCTTGGTTTTCAAATAGAGATCTGTACTAAAACTTGAATTAATCATGTGGGTATGCATTGTCTTTACCCTTTCAAAGGAATTGGTATTAATGCATTCCTACAAGAGATATGCATAGGTTTGGGGTTCTACCTGAAGGGCACTGCAATTCATTGACGTCCACAGATCCAGATCTTTCAAAGCGTTCCACATATACCTTTCAGTACAGAGTTTTTCTTTTGCCATGACCATTTCTCCCGGAAATGCAAGGTGTGAGAAATGATAGACGTTTAACGTCACTCTAACTCCTCTCTATGTTTGACCCAAGAAGCGAAAGAACTCCCCATTCTCATCTCTAAAAAAAATTATTTATTTATTTATTTTTATTTTTTTTTAAACATCTGCCAAGAATGTTGATTGCAGAATTCAACAGCGTGAAAGAATTCAAAGACTTGGCTATTGGCACAATTTCCAGCTAAATATACCTTTGTACATCAACATTTTCATTTACGTTGGGATATATTGTATCCATCCAATCTCAAGATTCGAAGCCTCATGGATGTAACATCAATATCACTGACAGGATTGTCTCTTGCCCATCCGATGCCTCTTTTGTCATAATGGTTGCGTTTATATTTACCTTGGCCCTCCCGTGAGAGAATCAGCCCAGTCCTGCTCCAATACCATGTTGGTTTTTATTCATATGAGATATAAGAGATATTCAATGTATTATTACAATAATGAGTGTTCCATATATAGGGAACATAAGGTGATCATCCATGAAAGGATGCATCCCTTGAATAATCAATAATTACATATTATTATCATTTACTTATTATATACTATATTTAGAGAATGTCTTCCTGATGTT
The DNA here is from genome assembly GCA_032191745.1 of Picea mariana. Taxonomy (NCBI): domain Eukaryota; kingdom Viridiplantae; phylum Streptophyta; class Pinopsida; order Pinales; family Pinaceae; genus Picea; species Picea mariana. The sequence continues at coordinate 25,947 of JASDQU011444713.1, forward strand.
GTCCAAACATCAACAGAAGCATGGTGTTATTTACAGATGTTAGAGATCACTTTTCTAGTGGCCATATTTTTACTTTCAACTTTCCTTGCCACACTGAAAGCATGTTGTAGAGATTCAGGTTCGAAGCGATGCACCTCATGTTCAATGTTCTCCTTTAAAGTGTCGATAAAGAGATCTAACAAATTATCCTCTAGAATGTTCTTTATCCTAATACTTAGTTTTTGGAATTGCTAAATGTGCTCTATGATTGGACCCTTTTGTTGAAGATTTATCAATCGAAAAAAGAATGCATTGTTCTTAATATCCCCATAATGTGTTATCAATTCATCCATAAAAAATGGACCAAAAGATAATAGAATCCTTTTTTATTTCACAAATTCATTGATACCAGACAAATTGATCATTTTCTAAATACAAATATTGTTATAGCAAGATTATCCTTACCCCGTGCAACTTGCTCAGAAGGCCTTTTCCATTTCCCTATGTAGACTTGAAGTCCCGTTTTGCAAATTCCCAGAGCTAAAAATAATATTTTTCCACATATATGTGGTCATGATCTCGAGTAGGTGGAAGACCCTTACGGATCTCTTCAAATACCTTGGAATGGTTTTTTGATCACTTTTGGAGATCTAATGGAACAAGAGGTCTAGATGTTTGAACAGCTAGTGAGAACAATTGTGTAAGTACACCATGGGGTCCCTTTTTGAGTAATTTTTTCATGTTTTTAGAGCTTATCACTTTAGAGTGGTTCCCTTGGATACCTTTGAGTTCAATTTCCTTTCCTTCTAAGGAAACTCTCCTGAAAATTTCTTGAAAATTAAGAGCCATCATTCCCAATGATTGTAACCATTGGACCCCCTAATACAACATCAACACCACCCATTTGGATTGTAGTCATGGGAATATCCAATAAATAATCCCCCATATTGAGCTTAATACTATGGAACTTCCCTAAAAAATTTATGGTGCCTCCATCTGCAATCATACTTGAAACACCGGTGCTCGATATAAAAATCCATTGATAAGTTTCGCTAATTTGCAATTAATGAATTTATGGGTACTGCTAGAATCAATCAACATTGTTACCTTTTTATTTTTGATATATCCTTCTATCTTAAGAGTTAGTGGAGTACTGATTCCAACCAATGCATGATAAGATATGGTTGGAGTAGTCTCTTCTAGTTTTATATCTTGCGATGGTTCCAATTCTCGATCTCCTTCTTCTTCACAATATATGTAGAATAATTTCTTCTCACCACATGTATGCCCCTTACTATACTTGCTATCACAATTGAAACATAATCCCTTTTCTCTTCTTTCATCCATTTGTTGAGGTGTCAACCTTGTAGGTTGAGTGAGGTTAGGAGAGGAAGCATGGTGTTATTTACAGATGTTAGAAATCACTCTTCTAGTGGCCATATTTTTACTTTCAACTTTCCTTGCCACACTGAAAGCATTCTCTAGAGATTCAAGTTCGAAGAGATGCACCTCATGTTCAATGTTCTCCTTTAAAGTGTCTATAAAGAGATCTAACAAATTATCCTCTAGAATGTTCTTTATCCTAATACTTAGTTTTTGGAATTGATAAATGTGCTCTATGATGTATCAATCAAAAAAAGAATGCATTGTTCTTAATATCCCCATAATGTGTTATCAATTCATCCATTAAAAATGGACCAAAAGATAATAGAATCCTTTTTTATTTCACAAAGTCATTGATACCAAACAAATTGATCATTTTCTAAATAAAAATATTGTTATAGAAAGATTTGCCTTACCCCGTGCAACTTGCTCAGAAGACCTTTTCCATTTCCCTATGTAGACTTGAAATCCCTTTTTGCAAAATCCTAGAGCTAAAAATAATATTTTTCCACATATATGTGGTCCTGATCTCAAGTAGGTGGAAGACCCTTACGGATCTCTTCAAATACCTTGGAATGATTTTTTGATAACTTTTGGAGATCTAATGGAACAAGAGGTCTAGATGTTTGAACAACTAGTGAGAACAATTGTGTAAGTACACCATGGGGTCCCTTTTTGAGTAATTTTTTCATGTTGTTAGAGCTTATCACTTTAGAGTGGTTCCCTTGGACACCTTTGAGTTCAATTTCCTTTCCTTCTAAGGAAAATTTATTGAAAATTAAGAGCCATTATTCCCAATGATTGTAACCATTGGACCCCCTAATACAACATCAACACCACCCATTTGGATTGCAGTCATGGGAATATCCAATAAATACTCCCCCATATTGAGCTTAATACTATGGAACTTCCCTAAAAAAATTATCGTACCTCCATCTGCAATCATACTTGAAACAACGGTGCTCGATATAAAAATCCATTGATAAGTTTCGCTAATTTGCAATTAATGAAGTTATGGGTACTGCTAGAATCAATCAACACTGTTACCTTTTTCTTTTTGATATATCCTTCTATCTTAAGAGTTAGTGGAGTACCGATTCCAACCAATGCATGATAAGATATGGATGAAGTAGTCTCTTCTAGTTTTATATCTTGCGATGGTTCCAAATCTAGATCTCTTTCTTCTTCACAATCTATGTAGAATAATTTCTTCTCACCACATGCATGCCCCTTACTGTACTTGCTATCACAATTGAAACATAATCCATTTTCTCTTCTTTCATCCATTTGTTGAGGTGTCAACCTTGTAGGTTGAATGAGGTTAGGAGAGGAAGCATGGTGTTATTTATAGATGTTAGAGATCACTCTTCTAGTGGCCATATTTTTACTTTCAACTTTCCTTGCCACACTGAAAGCATGCTCTAGAGATGCACCTCATGTTCAATGTTCTCCTTTAAAGTGTCAATAAAGAGATCTAACAAATTATCCTCTAGAATGTTATTTATCCTAATACTTAGTTTTTGGAATTGCTAAATGTGCTCTATAATTGGACCCTTTTGTTGAAGTTGTATCAATCGAAAAAAGAATGCATTGTTCTTAATATCCCCATAATGTGTTATCAATTCATCCATAAAAAATGCACCAAAAGATAATAGAATCCTTTTTTATTTCACAAAGTCATTGATACCAGACAAATTGATCATTTTCTAAATACAAATATTGTTATAGAAAGATTTTCCTTACCCCGTGCAACTTGCTCAGAAGGCCTTTTCCATTTCCCTATGTAGACTTGAAGTCCCTTTTTGCAAATTCCCAGAGCTAAAAATAATATTTTTCCACATATATGTGGTCATGATCTAGAGTAGATGGAAGACACTTACCTATCTCTTCAAATACCTTGGAATGATTTTTTGATCACTTTTGGAGATCTAATGGAACAAGAGGTCTAGATGTTTGAACAGCTAGTGAGAACAATTGTGTAAGTACACCATGGGGTCCCTTTTTGAGTAATTTTTTCATGTTGTTAGAGCTTATCACTTTAGAGTGGTTCCCTTGGATACCTTTGAGTCCAATTTCCTTTCCTTCTAAGGAAAATTTCTTGAAAATTAAGAGCCATTATTCCCAATGATTGTAACCATTGGACCCCCTAATACAACATCAACACCACCCATTTGGATTGCAGTCATGGGAATATCCAATAAATACTCCCCCATCTTGAGCTTAATGTTCTTTATCCAAATACTTAGTTTTTGGAATTGCTAAATGTGCTCTATAATTGGACCCTTTTGTTGAAGATGTATCAATCAACAAAAGAATGCATTGTTCTTAATATCCTCATAATGTGTTATCAATTCATCCATAAAAATGGACCAAAAGATAATAGAATCCTTTTTTATTTCACAAAGTCATTGATACCAGACAAATTGATCATTTTCTAAATACAAATATTGTTATAGCAAGATTTTCCTTACCCCATGCAACTTGCTCATAAGTCCTTTTCAATTTCCCTATGTAGACTTGAAGTCCCCTTTTGAAAATTCCCAAAGCTAAAAATAATATTTTTCCACATATATGTGGTCATCATCTCGAGTAGGTGGAAGACCCTTACAGATATCTTCAAATACCTTGGAATGATTTTTTGATAACTTTTGGAGATCTAATGGAACAACAGGTCTAGATGTTTGAACAGCTAGTTAGAACAATTGTGTAAGTACACCATGGGGTCCCTTGTTGAGTAATTTTTTCATGTTGTTAGAGCTTATCACTTTAGAGAGGTTCCCTTGGATACCTTTGAGTTCAATTTCCTTTCCTTCTGAGGAAAATCTCCTGAAAATTTCTTGAAAATTAAGAGCCATTATTCCCAATGATTATAACCATTGGACCCCCTAAAACAACATTAACACCACCCATTTGGATTGCAATCATGGGAATATCCAATAAATATTCCCCCATATTGAGCTTAATACTATGAAACTTCCCTAAAAAATTTATGGTACCTCCATCTGCAATCATACTTGAAACATCGGTGCTCGATATAAAAATCCATATAAGTTTCGCTAATTTGCAATTAATGAAGTTATGGGTATTGCTAGAATCAATCAACATTGTTACCTTTTTCTTTTTGATATATCCTTCTATCTTAAGAGTTATTGGAGTATTGATTCCAACCAATGCATGATAAGATACGGTTGGAGTAGTCTCTTCTAGTTTTATATCTTGCGATGGTTCCAATTCTCGATCTCCTTCTTCTTCACAATCTATGTAGAATAATTTATTCTCACCACATGTATGCCCCTTACTGTACTTGCTATCACAATTGAAACATAATCCCTTTTCTCTTCTTTCATCCATTTGTTAAGGTGTCAACCTTGTAGGTTGAGTGAGGTTAGGAGAGGAAGCATGTTGTTATTTACAAATGTTAGAGATCACTCTTGTAGTGGCCATATTTTTACTTTCAACTTTCCTTGCCACATTGAAAGCATGCTCTAGAGATTCAGGTTCGAAGAGATGTGCCTCGTGTTCAATGTTCTCCTTTAAAGTGTCGATAAAGAGACCTAACAAATTATCCTCAAGAATGTTTTTTATCCTAATACTTAGTTTTAGGAATTGTTAAATGTGCTCTATAATTGGACCCTTTTGTTGAATATGTATCAATCGACAAAAGAATGCATTGTTCTTAATATCCCCATATTGTGTTATCAATTCATCCATAAAAATGGACCAAAAGATAATAGAATCCTTTTTTATTTCACAAAGTCATTGATACCAGACAAATTGATCATTTTCTAAATACAACTATTGTTATAGAAAGATTTGCCTTACCCCATGCAACTTGCCTAGAAGGCCTTTTCCATTTCCCTATATAAACTTGAAGTCCCTTTTTGCAAATTCCCAGAGCTAAAAATAATATGTTTCCACATATATGTGGTCATGATCTCGAGTAGGTGGAAGACCCTTATAGATCTCTTCAAATACCTTGGAATGATTTTTTGATAACTTTTGGAGATCTAATGGAACAAGAGGTCTAGATGTTTGAATAGCTAGTGTGAACAATTGTGTAAGTACACCATGGGGTCCCTTTTTGAGTAATTTTTTTATGTTGTTAGAGCTTATCACTTTAGAGTGATTCCCTTGGATACATTTGAGTTCAATTTCCTTTCCTTATAAGGAAAATCTCCTGAAAATTTCTTGAAAATTATGAGCCATTATTCCCAATGATTGTAACCATTGGACCCCCTAATATAACATCAACACCACCCATTTGGATTGTAGTCATGGGAATATTCAATAAATACTGCCCCATATTGAGCTTAATACTATGCAACTTCCCTAAAAAATTTATGGTACCTCCATCTGCAATCATACTTGAAACACCGGTGCTCGATAAAAAATCCATTGATAAGTTTCGCTAATTTGCAATTAATGAAGTTATGGGTACTGCTAGAATCAATCAACATTGTTGCCTTTTTCTTTTTGATATATCCTTCTATCTTAAGAGTTAGTGGAGTACTTATTCCAACCAATGCATTATAAGATATGGTTGGAGTAGTCTCTTCTAGTTTTATATCTTGCGATGGTTCCAATTCTCGATCTCCTTCTTCTTTACAATCTATGTAGAATAATTTCTTCTCACCACATGTATGCCCCTTACTGTACTTGCTATCACAATTGAAACATGATCCCTTTTCTCTTCTTTCATCCATTTATTGAGGTGTCAACCTTGTAGGTTGAGTGAGGTTAGGAGAGGAAGCATGGTGTTATTTACAGATGTTAGAGATCACTCTTCTAGTGGCCATATTTTTACTTTCAACTTTCCTTGCCACACTGAAAGCATGCTCTAGAGATGCACCTCATGTTCAATGTTCTCCTTTAAAGTGTCGATAAAGAGATCTAACAAATTATCCTCTAGAATGTTCTTTATCCTAATACTTAGTTTTTGGAATTACTAAATGTGCTCTATAATTGGACCCTTTTGTTGAAGATGTATCAATCAACAAAAGAATGCATTGTTCTTAATATCCCCATAATGTGTTATCAATTCATCCATAAAAATGGACCAAAAGATAATAGAATCCTTTTTTATTTCACAAAGTCATTGATACCAGACAAATTGATCATTTTCTAAATACAAATATTGTTATGGCAAGATTTGCCTTACCCCATGCAACTTGCTTAGAAGGCCTTTTCCATTTCCCTATGTAGACTTGAAGTCTCTTTTTTCAAATTCCCAGAGCTAAAAATAATTTTTTTCCACATATATGTGGTCATGATCTCGAGTAGGTGGAAGACCCTTACGGATATCTTCAAATACCTTGGAATGATTTTTTGATAACTTTTGGAGATCTAATGGAACAAGAGGTCTAGATGTTTGAACAGCGAGTGAGAACAATTGTGTAAGTACACCATGGGGTCGCTTGTTTTACCACGTGGCCTTCCAAATCCATGTGGATTACTCAAATTATACCATCAAACATATTGTTATTTATGAAGTCGTTGTAACATGCGTGATGTCCCTAACCTATTGGAAAGCCATTGGCTCTCCAACCCTCTATCAATCTTCGACCATGTTGACCACATTTGACAATCATTCTTTATGTCCCCCACAGTATTCTTCCTACCTTTCTAGTCTAGTTAGGTGGAAAGACAATGGAGGTGGATGTCGAAGTGGTTGATGCACCCCTTGACTATAACTTATTGCTAGGGAGTAACTGGACTTATGTTATGTTTGCAGTGGTATCGTCCATTTTATGTACTTTATGTTTTCCTCACAAAGGGAAAATCATGATGATCGATCAATTGTCCTTTATGCATGTTAGTCCCAATGCATCAGTTGGAACGTCAATCCTAGTGATCGATAATTCTCAGTCGACAACTAAGGATATTGGTCTTGGAATGTATTCCTCCCTTAGGGGTACCTTTGATTTTGTGGCACTAGTTCACCACATTTATGCCATGTCCAGTAGGTCTCCTTCGTCAATGAGGTTTGTTCATTTTCCCACTTTGTATTTTAATGTTCCTTGGACCCTACCTTCCCCGACCATGTCTTGTGAAGGTAAGTCACATATTGGTATGGCAATGCCACTATCAACGGCAAAGATAGCATATGAGGTTGTTCTTGACTCTTCTGCCGACCCAGATCCTATCTCCTCCCAGATGGACAAGGAGGATCTTATTCTTAAGCCTATATGGGCCACTTCATCATCTTTCTCACATTATTTCCTCGATGATACTTTACCTTCCTATGAAGCAATCTTAGAGGCCATGAATGGTTCTGATCGGCCATGGGATGATATGCATCATCGCTCTTACTTCCTCCAAGAACTTGTTAGGATTGAAAAAGATGATTTTAGGTCTACCTTGAGTGAGATAGTCAATCACATCGTAGTTCCACTTGATATGCACGACATTTATGTCAAAGGAAAAATGGTGAGTATTTCTCCTACTATCACGATCAACATCTCTCGCATTCCTGGTAAAATTTAAAATGAATATATCGGTGTGGATTGTTCACCTGAAGAAATTCAAATCTACACTAATATCTTCAAAGAATTATGTTATGTATTCTCTTGGTCATATGAAGAGATGCCAAGAATCGACCCTCTTATTGTCGAACATGAGGTTAAAACCTACCTGGATGTTAAACTTGTTCGGAAAATACTTAGAGCTGTTAATCCTAGGAAGGCCCCTGCTATTAAGGCAGAGGTGGAAAAATTGCTTAATGTTGGTTTTATCTACCTGGATCCCTTGACTGAATGGGTATCCAATCTCGTTCTCATGAATAAGAAGCAAGGAACCATCCGTGTGTGAATGGATTTTTGAGACCTGAACAAGGTATGTCCTAAAGACAACTTCCCGACACCTTTCATTGATCAGATTCTCGATGAATGTTTGGGAAGCGAGGTTTTCTTTTTATGGACGGATTTTCAGGATACAGCCAAATTCAGATTAAACCCTAGAATCAACATAAGACAACATGTATTTGTCCTTGGGGTACTTTCTCATACCAAAAAATGCCTTTTGGCCTTAAAAATGTTGGAGCAATCTTCCAACGAGCCATGACCTTTTCTCTTCACGATCTCAAGCATATAGTCGAAGCTTACCTTGATGATCTCGTTGCTCACTCTCACAAAAGAGTGGATCACTCTACCCACCTTCGGCTAGTTTTTGAGAGATGTCGCTATTATCACATCCATTTAAACCCTCATAAGTGCATATTTTGCATTAGGTCGAGTCGCATTTTAGGATTCTTAGTTTTTGATACTGGGATCATGGTGGATCCTTTAAAGGTTGAGGCAATACTTCATTTTCCAGCACCACACAACAATCATAAGCTTCAAGTTTTACATGGGAAAGCTAACTTCTTACGTCGATTTATAGTAAACTATGCCAATATTACTAAGGGTTTCATGCATCTCTTGAAGAAGGACACTCTGTTTATATGGGATGAGTGAGCCCAAGAATCCTTCGATTCTCTTAAGAAATCCTTGGTATCAATGCCTCTATTGAAGCCCCCATATTACAACAAAGATTACTTGCTTTATATCACCTCGTTCGAAGGGATGATTGGTATGGTTTTAGTTCAGGAGGATGATGGGCTCCATGAGCACGTCATCTACTAGCTTAGTCGAAATTTAGTCGATCCTAAACTCAAGTACTCTCATGTTGAGAAGCTATCTTTGGTTGTCGTACACGTGGTTCAAAGCTTATGGCACTATATATTGCTTTGCAAAACTACCGTAGTTTCTGAAGTCAATCCATTTCAATACATCCCTACTAGGTGTATCATAGGGGGAAAACACAATAAATGCATTGCCATTTTGAAAGAGTTTGACCTCGATTTTTCTTTGGCAAAATCCAAGAAATCGATCGTTTTTGCTGAGTTAATATCGAACTTCTCTCGATTAGATGAGGACGTCATTCATGTCAATTCATTCATGGATGAACACATTATCCTTATCTCATCTTCGGACCCCTAGTATGGAGACATTTTTATATATCTTCAAACCTTGAAATTCTCTCATCATCTATCAAGAGATGATCGACGGCGTATACGATATCAAGCTAAAAACTACCTTATCATCGACAACACTTTGTATCACCGAGGCGTAGATAATATTTTTCATCATTACTTGACTCACGAAGAGGCTAAGTCGGTTCTTAATGACTGTCACAATGGGGCTTGTGGTGGTCATCTATCTGGGCTTGCGACAACCCAAAAAATATTGCGAGCTGGTTATTTTTGGTCATATATTTTTAAAGATTGTGTCGAAGCAGTCAGGAAATGTCACCCTTGCCAAGTGTTCACTCAAAAAATGCACTCGCATCTAGCCCCTCTTCACCTGGTCATCACCATCAGTCCCTTCACTAGGTGGGGGCTAGATTTTGTGGACTGCAACCCAACTTCGGCTGGGGAGCATCAACATATTATTGTGGCCATAGACTAGTTTACCAAGTGGGCAGAGGCCATCCCTATGATTAAATCCAATCGTAATACTACAGCTTTTTTCGTGTTCAATCAAATTATTGCCCGGTTCGAAATCTCGAGTGAGATTGTCACTGATCATGGCAGTCAATTTCAGAACGAAATGATGAAAGAGATAGCATAGAAACTGGGATTTAAACATGGTCATTCTTCCCCTTACTACCCCCAGGAAAATGGACAAGTAGAGGCTGTGAACAAGCCTCTCAAGACCATTTTGCATAAAACTATCAACTAGATAAAATCTCACTGGCATTTAATGCTTCACCCAGCACTTTGGGCATACTGAACCTCAGTTAACACTTCCACCAGTTTTTCTCCTTTTCAGTTAGTACACGATGTGGAGTTGATCCTTCATGTTTAATGCAAAATCCCTTCTCTTAGACTAGCAGTTAATCTCCTTCCTGGCACTTTCGACCTCGGAGAACACCTCGTACACCTAGAGAGCCCAAATGAGCAGCGTCAAGACGCCTCTACGGTTATTGAAGCGAATAAACAATGATTCAAGGTCCAATATGATAAGTTTTTCTGTCCTCAGCAGTACCCTGAGGGTGACTTGGTCCTCCTGTATGACCAAGCCAAAGAACTGTTGGGAGCAAGCAAGTTCAACCCCATGTGGCACAGTCCCTATATCGTGCGACGTGTCTTA
>JASDQU011444716.1:10111-22034 GCA_032191745.1 Picea mariana
CTTAGAAAGCATCATTAAATGAATTTATCCTTCCTTGAATTCCGACCTTCTTTTTTTCACCTTCCCTTAGAAATCTATCTTAGATATCCTTTGGTTATCTTAGACACCTATAGGTATTCAATATGCTCAAGTGTGTCTTAAATGAGAGAGCCTTGCCTCTTATTTATACTCTCCAGGCCGCTTCCTTAAAAACATCTTCTAGTTCACTTTGCCCACTTTCCTTATTTTAGGGTTAACCCACTTCTAATTTCTCCATTAAATTTATTATTTAAATAATTTATATTGTATTCACTTTGAATTATAGTACACTCATTAATTCACATTATTATTTCCCTTCTAAAATTTCTTAAACCACTTTGACTACTTTGACCTTTTGGGGCTTCTAGATGACATAAGAGGGTCCTTGAACTTCGTAAGTCCATAACTCTCAAACCGTGAGGAGTTATGTGACGTTCCACATACACCAGAAATGGAATGACATGTACCATACATATAGAATAGTATTACATGAAAATATATCAAAACTCATACCATTATCCATCAAACAAACTTGGGTCCATTACCCAAACCTGGGTTCTCCAACTTCTCATCGCCATAGCTCTCTAAGCATGAGGAGTTATGTGACATTCCACATACCACTGGAAATGACATGATAAGCACTATCCATCTAGGATAGTTTCACTTACAAATTCACTTACTTTCATCTCATTATTCCACAAATAAGCATGGGTTATCTAACCATACTTCTAGGATAACTCAATCCGCAAAGTTTCACCATAAGGGGAACACTTTGGAGTTCATCCATTTCTACTTATTATCAACCATGACAAGAAAATAATGAGTCATATTTACAGCAAACAATCTTGGGTCCATCACCCAACCTTTTTTCTACGGGGCTTTCTTCAAGGGTTGACATCAATGACAACCAACCTTAATCAACACCTCCTGCAACCCTTGCAAAAAAGAAATATTTATAACCTTAACAATGAAATCAAGAAATGATGGAGGGTGTATCTAACATACTCTTCCCTAGGGTTTCCACCAACAATAACCAAAATAAGCAAGAAAGAAATAACATATGCAGATTTTTCCTTACCTAATTCAAGAAAATGAGATATCAAACTCTAGTTTACCATGCAAAACTCATCGAAGAGCCAAGAGAGCAAGCCTTTAGGGGGTGCGCATCACTCCTCCTCATCCATTCACCAAGAGACATTCACCAAAATACATTTCACAAGAGAGAAATACCATAATCACCAAGAGTAGCGAAAATTTAAGCCAAGTACTTCTCACAACGGAGAGTTATGTTATGAAATGAGATTCACATGATCTTTATTTATACAAAAATCTTAAAACATAGTTTGTCCACATTCAAAAGCGTAAAACATAAGATAAGGGTTCAACAACCCTTATCTTACCCTTTTAATCAAATAATTAATTTAAAATTCACTTTTAAACATTAGAAACCCTAAAAATAAGATGATGTCGCCCCTTTAGGGGATGTTTTGACCACTCGAGCAAGTCATTGGAGAGGGAAAAGGAGGTCGTTGGGGATCCTTGAGCCTCCTCATCATATTCTAGGGTCAATCAATGTCTCCTCCGATCAAAACATGCTAAGTGTCAATGTGTAATCACTCCATCACCATCAAACCCCCTCAAACATGACGTCAACCCTCAAAAGATGATGTTTTTCCTCTCCTAGGCAAGTCGTTAGTGTACTAGGGGATGGATAAGATCCTCCATGATGTCATGTAAGTCTCCAAAGGAATTTTTTTGTGATCTAGTGTGAAGGCCTACAACACCCAACATGTGGGCTCCTTGTGTAACACCCCAAGACTGAGCCTCAGTTGTAAATGTGAATATGTTTTGTAGGATGGTGAGCCAGTTTATTATAAGTCATGAGGCTTATGTGATGATTAGGCTGAAGAGCCTAGATGATAAAGGCCAAGGGGCCTATTTTTGTATATGCAAACACTCATATGATTAATATAATACATCGTTGTGTGTAGACTGACCACGATAAAAGAGTATGGGGGAACAAACTCCACTAGGAAGGGAAAGGGAGGGGATTTGAGACTAGGAAAAAGGGATAAGCTTGAGGGATTAACTCCAAGACAATATTATTTCCTAAAGACTATAGTGAGGATAATTATTTTATCTTAAGTCTCATGGAAGAGGTAATGAATCACAAGTGGAGAGAAAGAGAACTCCTGGAGAGCCATGTGTCAATCGAGGCACATGAAAATATTTGTGGGGAAAATAGTTTGTTTTCCCATCTTCCCCCATTCACACACGCACTCAAAATTCACGCACTCAACCAAGCTCTCCACCATTGAACCTTGACACCATTTGCACACCCCTGGAGCTTGCACACACTTTGCAGCTACCCTGTACATTTCTTGTTATGCATAGTGCACCCGTACTTTATCTGAACCCGTATTGTGCCTTATATGAAGGTTGTCGCTGCTGCCATTACCTATTCCTTAACTGAAATTTTTGTGGATCATCACCCATACCCTTTTAGTTATGTGCAGCGCCCTGTTCATTTCCTGAGCATGGTTGCTGCCACCACCTGTTCGATAATTTGTTTTCTTTTGTTGCATTCACATGAGTTGGTACCTAGTTGACTATAGCGCTGGATTGAAGAATCGGGTTGTCAGGCTCATTGGATTGAAGAGGTAGGTTGTTAGTCCCGTGAGAAAATCTCTCCAAGTGAGAGAATTGCTGGGGAAATTGAATTCCTGAAATAGCCCAAATGTAGTTACAGTGCTCTGAGACTTCCTATCCGGCCTATTGCTGACGCCCTGGAAGGGAAGTGGGGAAACCGAAGGATTGTTGAACATATAAGGGGCACACTTCCGGGGGTGGGAGAGGCATGTGGGGAATGAGAGGTTGTAGGATGGTAGTTTGAGTTGGATCCTGGGAAGAAATACTTCTTGTTGTTTGTATTGTCTCAGCCTAGCTAGGAGTCCCTTTACTTGGGTAGAGTTTAGTCCCAGCTTGAGGCTGACCCATTGTTGAGAGCTTTGAGTAGCGTGGTCTAAGGCTGGGAGGGTCATGGAAGGTCTGCACACAGTTGGTGGTATTCTATAAAAAGACAAGTATCAATTATGTGTTCAACTGCATGCAGTGTATTTGTACATGTCTTTATAATTAAGAGTGTTTCCTGTGTATGCTCTATGTATAGGCTTACTATGATTTCCACATGAATTTATGCATTAGCATAATGTATCTGTCTATATTAAATTCGTATAAATATATACAGTAAAAAAAAATGAAGAATTGTTATGTGGCATAGCCCAACGACTTAAAGTTGTGGATGCTACAATTTGGTTTCAGAGCTTAGTAAGAGTGAGTTATGGAGTAGCATGGCCCGACCTGGAAGGTTGGGGTTGTTACAGATTGGTATCATAGCTCTGGTTTTCAACACTGAGCCTAGATGGGCCGTATAAGAGAAAATTAAAGCAAAATTTTCAGAATGAATTGTTGTCGAAATGGACAAAATTCGATTTTCAGAGCATCCATGAGTGCCAAGAGGGCACTGAGAGAACACCTTAGCTGTGTTTGAAATATCAGGACATCTAGCGGTTCGAGAAATCCAGCAAAGGAAAGAAAACACAATAATCGTGGTTTTGGAGCCACATAGTTTAGATTTGGTCCATCGGATCTATTCGGGAGAAGGAAGATCATTCAAAACCATCATATTTGGGAAAGGAGCGTGACAATTAACCTTAAAGTCCTTCGGTCTTCATTTCTTCATTACATTTTAAGATTTTGACAAAAGGAGACAAAATCCCCGAAGCTCCTTGTCCCAGAGTAGATCTACATCATATATTGTTTGGGGGAAGGGGGGCCATTGGATACCCAAGTGGTTCGACAGTTTGACACTCCGGGGAAATTTGGCTGTGGTTGCGTGGAGTGGAGAGTTCCCCGAAGTTCGAAACCAATCTAGACCGTTCATATTCAAGGATCTATGTTCGAAGATAAGCAAGTGTTTGGGATTTCGGCATTCGACAGTTTGGGGGTAGGGCGATGTTCGACAATGGAATCCTCCAAAGCCCGAAGTTTCGAAGTCCTGGAGCCCCAAAGTCCCGAAGATCCAAAGAACACTTGTTCGAGAGTTATAAAGTATGTTGGTGTGAAATCTTTTGGAGTTACAAAGTCTTGAAGCATCGGATGTGATGTGGCATGATGACGTTACCTAAGGTGATGTGGACCCACTTTACACCTGCCACGTGTCAACTTGATTTGTGCTTTTGACAATATTTTTGCACCAATTGTGATTTGACACGTGTTGCTCATTGGTGGGGCCACATGTCACCACCATATTATTGACACATAGTACCCCTGGTGTGCAGTACTAAGTGGACCCTGAAAGTTTGAAAGTTCGGTATTCAGGAGAAATTGTGTAGGTTATTGTAAGAACCTCCGAAGCCCGAAATACCAGAGCATCGGAGTCCCGAAACTTATGGAAGCACCGTTTGGGGGGGGTTTCTCCACTTTGGCATTTGGAGGAAAGGTTTTGTGGTGTAGATGAAACCTCTGAAGCTCGAAGTTCCAGAGCCCTGAAGCTCCGAAGCTCCAAAGAAACACATGTTCAGTAGTTCACCGATTCGACATTAAGAGGAATTAAAGTATGTTGAAGGAGAAATATCTGAAGCCCTAAGTTTCAGAGCCCTAGATTCCAGAAGCTATGGATAATTTCTTATCAGGTAGCGCTTGGTCATATCCCATGGTCATATGCGATTGAGGGCCGAAATAAAGGGGGCTAATGCCCGAAAATGATTTTTGGTGAAAGAAAAGGGCTTAGAGAAGGAGTCTGCAGATTACTAAATTGTACGAACCTACAATTGAGGGGAAGTATAGAAAACCTGTAAGCCTAAAGAGAGGATTCAACATGAGTTTGAGAGCTAATTCAACTCTAGAAGAATAACACATGTACCAGGATCAACTTCACAGAAAATACATTTTTCAGATATCCATAACTTTCTGCTCAAGACTTAGAATTGAGCAAGGGATGAGTCGCTGGAAAGGTCTTGAACAACAAAATATAACTTTTCACCCATAAAATTGAGATGAATAGTCAATTTCTCAAAAAATTAGAAGAAATAATTCTGATGTATTATTGAACCAGAAAAGTTCGTAATTTCATGAAATTGTTGAATCCATTAGCCTGACAAAGTCTTATTGGCTGCACATTTTGCAGAGTTAACAACAACTAGATCAGATCAGGATCAACATAGAGTGCAGGAGGATGGAAGATAAATAGGGGGCGTACAACCAGGAAGGTGAGATCGAAGGGATGGATGTCCATTTGGGTAATGGAGGTGCAAACTCAATTGGACATGGAGAAGGAAAGGAAGAAATATTGAACTTGGCGGTGACAATTAAAAATTTGCAAAAGGATGTCCAAAGCCACAAGGATGATAATGAAAGGCTTATGAAATCCAAGGAGCAGAAGGAGGACTTCGACATGAAGTTAATGTAGATCTTGAACATAATAGACAATATTTTGGATAAGGAGAGTGGTTTAAGCAAATCATGAAGTCACAGGTCTCCTGATGAGAAAACAAGAACAAGGACTATTAGTAGACATCACCATCACTCCCCGAGGCATTCCAATAGGAGAGCACACAACATCTCAAGCCCATCCCATGTCAAGAAGCATCAAAAGAGGTCTGGGGTGGATGAACTAAGAAGATAAATGGACAAAATCAAATCTCCTACATTTGATGGTCAACACAAGAAGGATGAAGATGTCAAGACATGGCTGATGGGCATGAAAAAGTACTTTCAATTACATAATTATTCTTCATATGCAGAAGGAAGAATTGTTATCTAACATCTCAAAGGAAAAACATCCATGTGGTGGGATCAACTTGTGCAGGTGCATCACATTAAGGAGAAAAATGTCACTTGGAAGGAATTCAAGAAGTATTTTGAAAAGAAATACTTGACTAAGAGATACTATGACAAGAAACTAAAGGAGTTCTTTGAACTCAAGCTTGGGAGTATGACCATTGGTGAATATGAAAGAAGGTTTTTGGAGCTGTTAAAGTATGTTTATTTCATCAAGGATGAGACTGTTAAGATTCATAGGTACTTGAGTGGGCTGCCACCATTCATCAGTAACAAGATACAATATGATGATCCCAGGACTTTGGAGGAGACTATAAGGCAAGTTAAATGCCTACATGATCAACATAAAGGAAAACCAACTTTACAAAAAGCTTGGGAAGACAAAAATAAGTTCAATATGGAACATAGGAAGAAAGGGAATAATCCACCATTCTTCATAAATAGTCCTCAGGGACAACCATCTTTTAGAGAACTCAAAACAATTGAGACAAGGGGGGAAAAGGGCAAGGCAACCACCTATTCAATGTTGGGGCTATAAAGGAGATCATATGTTCAGATATTGTCCCCATAGGGGTGAAAAGGTGAGGACTTTTCACAATGTACAACAAGCTAAAACAGTGGAGGACATGGGCAAAAGTGTACCAAGGATCTATGCAGCCTTGGACAACAAGCAAGCATAATTTCAATCACACATGATTGAAGTGGAAGGTATGATCAACAACCATGCCATTGTTATTTTAATTCATTTAGGAGCTAGTCATAGTTATATAGATAATAAGATGGTGGAAAGATTGCATTTTCCAAGAAGCAAACATGGAAAATCTTGGTTGGTGCAGCTGGCTACCAGAGCCAAAATAAAATTCAATGAGATGGTTAAGTCATTTCCTATGGACATGAATGGACTGAACACCAGGGCATATTTGAACATATTTCCTTTATGTTCCTATGTCTGTCTAATTGGGATGGATTGGTTGGATCAAAACCATGCTATCCTAGACTTTCACAAAAAGGCATTTACTTGCCTGGATGGGGAAGGGAACCTAAGGACAGTACAAGGAATTCCCAGGGCAATAACTGTCAGAGAAATGTTAGCAATGCAGTTGAAGAAAAGTTACAGGAAAGGATGTCAATTATTTGCAGCTCATATGAAAGAGACATCAAGAGATAAGGTGTCAAATATTGAAGATCATGCAGTCCTAAAGGAGTTTGGAGATGTATTTAAAGAAATACCAGAATTACCCCCTAAAAGAGACATTGGTTTCTCCATAAATCTGATGCCTGGAGCAGCTCCGGTATCCAAGGCTCCCTACAGAATGAGTACACCCAAAATGAAGGCGCTGCAAATGCATCTTGAAGAGCTTCTGAAGAAGAGGTATATATGCCCAAGTGTGTCACCCCGGGGTGCCCCAGTTTTGTTTGTAAAGAAGAAGGATGGAACTTTGAGACTTTGCATGGACTTCCCACAATTGAACAAGTAACTGTGAAGAATAAGTATCATTTCCAAGGATCGATGGCCTCTTTGATCAGTTGAAGAATGAAAAAATAATATCCAAGATTGATCTCAGGTTAGGTTATCATCAAGTAATATTTAAAGAAGAAGACATCAACAAGACTGCCTTTCGAACAAGGTATGGCCATTATGAATTCACAGTGGTGCCATTTGGGTTATCAAATGCACCAACTATTTTTATGTGTTTGATGAATGGGATTTTAAGAGAATACATGGATAAGTTTGTCATTTTCTTTTTGGATGACATTCTTATATATTCCAAGTTGGAAGAAGAGCATAATCAACACTTGAGGTTAGTACTACAAGTATTAAGGGAGCATCAATTGTATGCAAAATTGAGAAAATGCTCATTTTACCAGAACCAAATCCATTATTTGGGACATATCATATTAGAAGAAGGGATAACAGTGGATCCATAAAATATTGAGGCCATTAGAGGATGGTCAACACCTAAGAATGTGACAAAGGGTAGATAATTCATGGGCCTTGCAGGTTACTACATAAGATTTATTGAAGGATTCTCAAAGATCGCACACCCGATCACTTCCTTGCAAAAGAAGGGAGTGAAGTTTCAGTGGACAATGGAATGTGAAAAGAGTTTCTAGCACTTGAAGCATCTGTTAACCAATGCTTCAATACTAAGGATTGCAGATCCAAATGAAGACTTCATTGTATGTACATAAGCATGTAAAGAAGGACTTGGTGGAGTCCTAAGTCAGAATGGTTATGTTATATGTTATGAATCAAGGAAGTTGAAGGAGCATGAAAGACACTATGGTACTCATGATTTGGAGTTGGAAGCCATATTGCATGCCTTGAATATGTGGAGACACTACCTCATGGGGAAAATGTATGAGTTGAGGACAGATCATAAAGGTCTAAATTATTATTTGGACAACCAACTCTAAATGCCAGATAAAGCAGGTCGTTAGAGTTTCTCAACAAGTATTACTTTGATATAAATCATATCAAAGGAAAAGAGAACAAGGTGGCTAATGCACTTAGCAGGAGAGTGCATGAGTTGCATGCTACAACCATCAACATGAACCAAACATATTTGAAGGACCAAATCTTGGAGGCTACAAAATTAGATTTACATTACATGGAAATGGTAACAAAATTACAACAAGGTATTTTGTTGCAGGAAGTTGAAGATCACAAGTTGGGAGAGGATGAAGTTCTCATGTACAAAGGCATCATTTATGTGCCAAATTCCCAAGAATTGAAGAATATGATAATGAAATAAATTCATAATGTACCTTATGCTAGGCACCCAGGGTATCAGAAAACTATTGCAACTGTCAAGAGCCAATATTATTGGCGAGGTATGAAGCGAAAAGTTGCTGAGTATATTGCCAAATTTTTGGAGTGTCAAAAGGTCAAGGCTGAGCATAGACACCCAGCTGGGTTGCTACATCCATTACCCATTTCTGAGTGGAAATGGGAAGTTGTAATAATGGATTTCATCACCAAACTTCCCAAAACAAACAAGCAACATGATTCTATAATGGTAGTGGTGGACAAGCTTATCAAAGCTGCCCATTTCATTCTAGTGAAGCTCATGCACAAGGCAACTAATGTTGCTGATATTTATATGAAGGAAATTTCTCGATTGCATGGTATACCCAAGACAATTGTGTCTGACAGAGATCCAAATTTTACATCAAAATTTTGGAAAGGATTATTTAAAGGATTTGGAACAAATTTGAATTTCAACACAACTTATCATCCAAAATCTGATGGACAAACTGAGAGGGTGAATCAAGTGATCGAGGATATGTTGAATATGTACGTGATGGATAAACCATCAAAATGGGAAGACTACCTACACTTGTTAGAGTTTGCTTATAACAATGGGTACCAAGCATATCTAAAGATGAGCTGATTTGAGGCACTTTATGGCAGAAAGTGCAATAGACCAGTAAGCCGGGACAACCCAATAGACAGAGCAGTGGTTGGGCCAGAATTGCTCAGGGAAATGGAAGAGAAAATGTTAAAAATTAAAAAAAAATTAAAGGCTTCTCAAGATAGGCAGAAAATATATGCTGACAAAGGCAGAACCCACAAGGAGTTTAAAGTGTGTGATCATGTATTATTGAAATTTGAAGGCCAACAGAAGTTCCTTGAAGTTGGGAAATTGTTCAAAGTTGGCAGCTCATTTTTGTGGGCCGTTTGAAATCCTAGAGAGGATTGGGCCTGTGGCATATATGCTTGCATTTCCGGCATCCATGTCTATTCATAATGTATTCCATGTATCATTGCTAAAAAAGTATATACATGATGCTAATCATGTTATTGATTGGAATGTGATTTAGGTGGAGCAAGAAGGCGCTTTTCAGGTGCATCCGGTGTGCATTTTGGACTGAAATATTAAGAAGCTCCGGAATCGAGCCATAGACCTAGTAAAATTCCAATGGACTTGGTACAATCCTAAGGATGCAACTTGGGAGTACAAGGATGCTATGTATGTAGAATACCTACATCTATTTGAGGGTTTTTGAACTTTTGATCATATATGTGTATATATAATGCACTGGGGACAATGCATTAAATAAGGGGAGGGGGATGTAACACCCCAAGACCGAGCCCCAATAATGTGAATATTTTCTGTAGGCTGGTGAGCTAGTTTATTATAAGTCAGGAGGCTTATGTGATTATTAGGCCGAAGATCCTAGATGCTAAAGGCCAGTGGGCCTATTTTTGTATGTGTAAACATTCATGTCATTAACATAATACATCACTACATGTAGAATGACCACGATAAAAGAGTATGGGGGACTAAAATCCACTAGGAAGGGATAGGGAGGGGTTTTGAGACTAGGAAAAAGATCTAAGCTTGAGGGATTAACTCCAAGAGAATATTATATTATTATTTCCTAAAGACTATGGTGAGGATAATTATTTTATCATAAGTCTCATGGAAGAGGGAATGAATCAAAATTGGAGAGAAAGTGAAATCCTGGAGAGCCATGTGTCAATCGGGGTGCATGCAAATATATGTGGGGAAAATATTTTATTTTCCCATCTTCCCCCATTCACACATGCACTCAACATTCATGCACTCAACCAAGCTCTCCATCATTGGACCTCGACATCATTCATGTACCCCTAGAGTCTGCACAAACTTTGCATCTACCCCGTACATTTCCTATTATGCATAGTGCACCCGTATTGTGGCTTATATGAGGGATGCCATTGCTTCCATTACTTGTTCCTTACCCAAACTTGATGTGGACCATCACTCGTACCCTTCCAATTGTGTGCAGTACCCTGTTCATTGCCTGAGCATGGTTGCTGCCACCACCTGTTCCATAATCCATTTTCTATTGTTTCATTCACCTGAGATGATACATGATTGACTAGAGTGTTGGTGATGCAGGAGAATCCACAACTCATCAAGTGAGCCAGTGCGTTGAGCACAAAAAGACAGCTGGACAACGGCAGCACCAAACTTTTGAAACACCTTGAAACTGTTGCGCAAGACATTAATGTATTGATGTGATGAAGCGCACTTTGTATATTGGAAATGGACCTTGAGCCTTTATGCTCACGTCCTTAGTAGATAGGAAGGCATTTATTAGATTTAATGCTATTAGATAGGAATTGATTGTAGATTTGATAGTTTCAGTTTCCGAGAGGGAAAACAAATATAGA
Organism: Picea mariana; assembly: GCA_032191745.1. NCBI lineage: Eukaryota > Viridiplantae > Streptophyta > Pinopsida > Pinales > Pinaceae > Picea > Picea mariana. The sequence continues at coordinate 21,135 of JASDQU011444716.1, forward strand.
CACCCTCCCTTTGTACATTGTAACATATTGAGTAGTATTCATACAGGAGCAAGAAGAGAAGAGCAAGCAGAGAACTTGTGGAGAACACCCATGTATAGATTGAATTAATAAAAGAGAGATTTTGATTCAATTTCATGGCGGTTGTTGTCTCTTTGTGTGTGTTGCTTATATGTTCTTGAATGAATGTTTGTTTCCTTGTATGCATTTGCTTTGAATATGTTGTGCATGTGTTTTCAGAAGGTTTACTGAAGCCTGTGGGAGAAGGGAATGAGTTTCAATTGTTTCTCTGTTTGAGCCAGGAGATTCCTGCATAGAGTGCAGTCGAATTCATCCGCATAGAGTGCATTGATGAGGCTCAACAGTTAATCTCTCGTTCTCGTTCACCCAGAAATTGATTTGGGTTTATTAGAGCCGTGCAGGAGAAGTGCAGGCTGAAATTTAAGTTTTAGTTGTAAGTCTGAATAGGGAGCTAAGGACTGCTGTAGCAGGAAGTGCACAGAGTCTGGAGAGTTCAACACTTCGAGAGCTGTTTGAAGGCGAACGCGAGAATCATGTGCAGAGTCTCTGAGGGAGTCAGAGTTGACAAGCTCAGGAGGGATAGTTCCTCTTTTGAGTGCTGTGGGAACAGACCCAGGAGAGGTTTGAGCAGGACAGAGCTTTGGAGCGGGAGAAATCCTCAAGGAGGAGAATCGTCGACTAGGGATCGCTGCGGAGAATCGCGAAGTCCCGAAGGCCGTCAGATCTGGGTGAAGTAGCGAGGGATTTAACCATTGAGCGCAGGAAGAACCCATAGCCATCGCATATCGGCATATCGGGGTTTGTGTAGACAAGAATTTCATACCCTTTGAAATCGTGAGGAGAGATTTCCCGAATTTACCGGAGCCGTTGATTTCCGAGGGG
>JASDQU011444719.1:0-12916 GCA_032191745.1 Picea mariana
GCACATTTTCACAACACCCTCCACATTTCATGGAACCACCATTGGCAATCATGATTTGGAAATTATTGACGGCATGGATGTAGCAATGAGTTTCTTGGGCAATGCGGCGATGAATAAAATTATGGGTTCTACCATTATCAACCAGAATGATGACCTTCCGATGCTTGATGTAACCGATTATCTTGAGGGTTTGGGGAGCGGAGAATCCAGTGAGAGCATTGAGGGAAATGACTAGTTCTACTTGAGGAGGGTCTAAGGGAGGGGTTATGTCAGTCAATTTAGGTGACTTAGACACAGAGGGAGTTTCTTCATCTTCTTCTGAAATCTTAGTAGAGATGGCCATAAAAACCTTTTGTTCTTTACACTTTTGGCCCGGGAAATATTTTTCATCACAGTTATAACAAAGGCCTTTGAGTTGGCATTCAACCATTTCAGCCCTGGTCAATTTTTGGATCTTTAGTGGAGTAGAGGGAGTAGTGGGATTTACTAGTTTAGGGCGAGGTATAAAGGAGGGTTTGTGGTTTTGAGAAGATACAACATGTTGTGATTCTTTAGCTCTTTTGTTAGCCTCCACCCAACTCTCAGGCTGAGCCATGAGGACATGGGCTCAAATTTCATCCTTGAGGTCACTGATAAAACACTCTCGGAAAAAGGCATCAGACATGCCCTCTGTTCTAAAAGCTAGGCGCTCAAAGGTAGCTATAAAGTATTCCATTGTTCCTAATTGTTTCATCTTTTTCACACAACCCAAATGGTTGGTGTCAGTTTCAAAGTGTTCATAAGGCTCTACCACAAAGTGTGTCCAAGCAATATACCATTGAAGAGAAGTTTTTCTCCATTGCCACCATTGCCAATGTTCTTGATCTAGATGGGGAACACCATACCAGAGTTTGGCCAAGTCATATATAATGTCGTATAAAGAGAAGTAATGTTCCATTTGGGTTACCCAACTAGTGGGGTCTAAGACATGAAATTTGGTCACATCCACCTGTGGAAGGTGTAGGTCACATTGAAAGTGATGGTTCTGCAAGGTATGGGAATGAGAGGAATGGTCACCTTCAGTATGTGGAGCTGAGGAAAAGGAAGGATTATCTATAGGGATATGTGGTTTGGTGTAGAGTGTTGAAAAGACTGATTCAAGATGGGTGGTGAGGTCTTGTTTGATTTCCCCCATTGAGGACTGCATGGTTGTATTGATGGCAACAACATTGGCACTAAGTTGTTTCACTTCTTGTTGGGTCTCAATGAGACCAGATTGCAAGGTGTTGAAGAAAGATTCCAAGTATTGGCTATGAGTATGGGCCATGAGGATGGGGAAACTGAAAAGGGGTGGGTGGGGTAAATTTTTTTTCCAAAAAATGATATGGATGAATGTGATAAGAATGAATTCTTTTTGGAATTCCATCTTTCCGTTGTCTTAAATCTTTTGTACCTGCAAAAATATTTTAGTGTAGATTTTTCTTAGAAGTCCGTCGGCTTTGATACCATGTAAATGTGTTGAACCTGCACAAAATATATCTAGCTAAACAATAATACACACATTTTCAGAGAGAATTGGAGAAAGAAGAAGAAGGAGAGAAAGAATGGAAGAATTCTCATTAACCGTTGTGAATAATGAATAATTTACACATGATATACTTTGTATAACTCAATGAGTTTGACTTGAGGTGAACCAAGTTGCCATAGTGGTGGTATAGAGTGATCTGGACACACACCATCAGTTACGGGAGTGAACTTCCACCTATTCTAGTCTCTAAGGCAGTTACAGGAGTGAACTGCCACCTAGTTGAGTTAACTAGTGAACTAGTCTTTAGTTAACTGACTGAACAGTGAGTAGTGAGAAGATAATTTAGGGAATCAAGGCTAATGCACCACTTTGGTGATGATCCCAAGGAAAGGTCGAATTAGCATGGTGATGATCCTAATGTTGCATGGTAATGATCCCAGTGTTACATGGTGATGATCCCAATGCAACATCTAAACTCAACTCAACTACTCAAACTGAAGTGTCAACTGAAAGAGAATATTCTCCAGGTGGAATATTCTCCCTTAAAATATAGGAGACTAGATAATGACTAATTATGACTAATAAACGAATAAAAACCTTAGGAAAAAGAAATCCTAGGTGTGTGTGAAGTAACTCCAATAGCACGAAGATGTAAGTCTGTTAAGGAGATAACCAACATAATTGATCCACCCTCTCTATCCCATTCCCTTCCTATATTGATCTCGCGATGTTGGATTTCATTACCAACTAGTGGTTTCATTGTGGGAAGGTTTGTTTGATTGTTTGATTCTTATATTTGTAGCGTGTGTTGTTTTTTTTCCTTAGTGGAACTTAGGTCGAGTTAGTGTCAATGGCATCAATTCCTGGGAGTACCAACAAAGGAACCCGTTTTCCCAAGGAATCTTTCTCCTTTCTTTATTTTGGAAACGTTGGTCCTCCATGCATTTCCACACTGATTCTTCCAAGACTCACCATCAGGTTATCGGTTTGGTTGTTCCCCACTCTGGTGATCTCAACTTTTCCCAATGCTTCGAATGCACCTAATGCTTTGTATGTAAGCACACCAATCACAAATAAAAATCATGTTGAACTTTCTCCTTCTTCACCTATCAAGTGTTCTTCCCTTTCTCCTTCTTTTCCTAGTGAAAGATCTAAATAAAGTATCCAAGTTGATAAGAAGAAGAAAAAAAAGAAGGGGAAGAAGAAGAAGAATAAGAAAGAGACCAAGCCTCCAACTGCATCAGGTCATGTTGGATCCGAGCAACCAACTACTGCTAATTGTATTGGGAGTGTTGATAAAGTTGACAAGTCTAAAATGAAGAATCCTAAACCCAAATTCCCTTGCAGGCTTTGTAAGGGTGACCACTTTCTAAGGGATTTCTCTGGTCTCCCCAAGGTCTAGGAAATGTGGTCTTCCACATCATCAACTCCTGTTGATCATGCTAGTGACACACCATCAACTAGTGACATTAACATTGGTAAGAAGAATAGAACTGTCAAATTTCTTGGTATGTTATGCGAAGGTGATCATTACTCTCACCTTTTCCCTCGTATAGATGAGGCTTCTTATCTGTTGGAAAAGATTCAACTTCCAACTGGTCATCATAAGATCTCTCCCAAACCATCATTAGTTGATGGATTGGTCAATATTGTTCCATCCCTAGTCAATCTGGTTGATTATGTGGTCAATCTGGTTTCATCCTCGGTTGAACCACTAACCCAAGTAGTTGATCTAGTTTCGTCATTGATCAACCCAAATATTCATCTGAAAAGTGAAACCCAAGTGACTTATCCAGTTCCATCATCGATCGATCCCACTCCTCCCTTGAAGAGTGCAACCAAAGTGGTCATTCTAGTTCCATCATCGGTCGATCCCACTCATCCTTCAAAGAGTGAGGATGTCACTCAAGTCTACCTCGTTAATACTGATTCACCCAGACAAGGGGGCACTCTGCTCGTCCCAATGACAACCCCTTCAAGCAATCAAATGATTTCTATTAATTGGAATCATTTGAAAGAAACCCATTTTCCTTCTTATGTGCCTTTCCAAATCACCATGTAGGTTTGTAATAGGATTATTCCTAACACTATAATAGATGACAGTGATTTTGTTATCATCTTATCTGTGAATGCTTGGAAATATTTTGGTTCCCCATAGCTTGCGCCCATGACTTAGAATATATTGACCTTTGATAGAAGAGTTAGTCAACCTTTAGGGATCCTTTCTCGGTTTCTAGTTACTTTGGGAGGAAAAATGGTCTACGTCGATGTGATGGTAGTTCATGACCCCTTGGACTTTAACCACTCCTTGGGTGAGACTATGTCTACATTATGAGAGCTTTTGTGTTCACTCTCTTTCGAGTGATATGTTTCCCTCAAAATGGAAACATAGTAACGATCAACAACTTTCATCCATTGACCCTCATCTGATGGTTAACCATCTTCCTTCCCTAAACAGTCCATACATGTCAGTGATGTCCACCCCATCTTAGGTCAATTATGTAATGACCTTCTCCATGCGTTCAACCCTGTACGAGAGGGAATATTCCCCTTCTCTTGACTTATATCGGGTAGTTGAAATGGTCATCTATTCAATAAGGCTATTAGAGCCATATCTCCCTACCCTTATTGATTTTGTCGACATGTATTCCTTCTGGAGTGTTTTTCTTCCATATAGTGAAGATATCCTAGAATTCATGGTTGATGTTTTTCCCTTAACATGTATTCCTTCTAGAGCATTGTCCTCTTGGAAGCTATGATCAATGAGAGGTTTTGAGAATAGTTTTGCTTCTCTGTGGCACTCTCGTTAAAAAATGAAAAAGTTGTCTTGAGCATAGTTTTTCTTCTCTGTGGAAATCTTGTTAAAAAATGAAACATAAGCTACAAGCATAGTTTTCCTCTCTGTAGCAAGTTCATTAAAAAATTAAAATAAATCTGGGCATTGAACTTGGATCCATGAGAATAGTTCATTGTCTCTATAAATATTGTTAAAAAATCAAACAAACCCCCTCCATTACAATCGATTCTCACTCTAGATCAAGTACTTAAACCTTCTTTTACTCCTCCTAGTGAAAATGTTTTAGTTAGTAACCAGAAACCTAAACGAGGAAAGAAGAAGAATCTCCCAAGGAAACAATGCTTGGGGGGCAGGTACCCAGCCGCTAGACATCATGTTGGAGCAAAACCTCCAACTTCTACCAAAAAATTTGTAGGAAAAATACCTCTAGAGAGACACACTACTATAAGTGATCCTCGTTCAAAGGTCATTCCCATCATAACATAATAGTATTTTTCTAGAACGAGCTTAGTCTTTGTTATTTTTTCGTGCTCTTAAATTTAAGAGAATAAGTTATTGAGATTAGTCTTTGTTCTTTCTCATGCTCGTAAATACATGAGAATAGTTTACTAAGTACACTTTTATCTCTTTTTCAGACTCATAAAATCTATACGAAAAAAGGAACTCTTTGGAGTCTCCTTTAATCTCTTTTTCAAAATCTCTAAACATGAAATGATTGCCTAATAATGTTTCTTCCTTTCACACTCGTTAAAATGTTTGAAAGGGTGTCTTTCGAGTGATAGTTTATCTCTTTTTCGTCCTCGCGAGACTAATTACGAAAAAGGAACACTCTAATCAAGAATTATTAGAAGAGTTTTCCCCTGTATTTGTTTACACTTTTTTCGGGCTTGGGATACTAAATTTATGAAAAATTCATCGATGGAGTCGCCTTTAAGTTCTTTTCAAACTCTCTAAACATGAAAAAATATTGATTTTTCCTTCTCTGGACTCGCTACACTACACATTGAAGGAACGATATGGAAATGAACCCTTACTTCTTCCAGTTCATTAAATAAAGGAAGAGGAACTGACCGAAGGTAAGTTATATCGAGCATGTGTTACCCTCCTGAATCTCGTTAAATGAAAAAGAGGTACTCATCTATCTGGGTGGGGGAAAAAATTAAGGAAGTGGTTCAAGTTTTTGGGAATCCTTTATGGAAGCTATTATCTCCCTTGAACATGGCACCTGTTTTCATATCATTTTACAATTGGGTAATACGCTTGTCTCTGAGTCATGATAATTCCATGTGTCACCATAGTTTTTCATCCATTCGAAGAGTGCTCTTATTTCCATCACATTACATTCTTGGTACTCATTGAGTCAATGCTACCAAGTTAGTTGTCATGCATACTCATGTTCAAGGGAAGTTCTTCAAACCATCCATCTGCAGTATTGTCAATTTCCATTTCCTATGTCATTCCATACTCATTCGATTCACCATCTTACATCACTTACCTGTGTCATTTTTGTGTTGATGATGGAGGATACATCAAGGCCCTCCTTCGATGAGTTTTTCTTGTCTACTTCAACACATCATCTAGGAATTAGACTTAGAAAATAATTAGTACCTTGGGACCTACATGCCTCAATGGTAGGCCTCCTCACTTTCAACACTAGGTTTACATTATTGACCTATGATTGGATGATTTGACGAATGTTCGACCTCAACTCATTTATTCACATTCGCTGAAATGTACTAGGGTACCTTGGGAGTCATTGAAATCATTGGTGATTTCCCTCACACTTGTTAATGGTTTACCTCAATTATTGGTATTCAAGTGGTTTCTACCATGTTCGACATCAAATCATCTATTCACATGGCTAGATCCGTACCACATAAGGATTGGGATGAAGACCCCAGGTTGAGTGTTAACTCTGTTATCTTCTTTTCCCAGGTGGCGAAGGAGATAATTTGAGCATGTTGATATATATATTGTCACATAGATCCACCTTGTATTGGTCCATGGCTATTTTTTATCATCTCGTAGCTCCACTATGTATTTTTCATGGCTACGATCAGTTCATGTCATAGAGGTATGGATCCACATTGTATCTCTAGTGGCCATATCCTTAGTCAGTATTTTTCATGGATCCTCAATGTATTGGTCGATGACCATGCTTTGAGTCATCTCGTATTATGAGAATAGGTATGGCTTCCTTGGAAATGGAACATATATTAATATTTTTTTATGGTTGTTTTCAGCTTCTTCCAGGTTCTCCAAATCCACACCCTTGCATTGAAGAATTTGTAAACTGTTTCATCCATCATTTTCTGTTCTGACCTCACACTTTAGGGGGGCATATGTTACAAATCAAAATTCCACACTTAAGTACCTCACCCTAAGTGTTGCAAGTGTTGTAAAAGTGTCATATGTACCTTGCTAAGTGTTGCATACACCTCGACACCATGAAAGAACATTTTTCACAATCCCTAGTCAATGAGAAGGAAAAATATATCATATGAAGGTAAAAATACTATGTGCACATGAATTATTTATTAATATTCATAAAAAGGAAATTAATTTAGTGTGAGAATCCACCTCACATTTAGTTTTCTAATCTCAAGGAGAGGTTGAGAATCTCATGGATGGTTGAGATATTTTCTCAAACCAAAATCCTAATTTGGTAGATCTTGAGAGATATTTCCTCCTTAAAATCCTTGAGAGATATTTTATCCCTAAAATCCTTGAGATATATTTGTCTCCCTAAAAATATTGGAGATCCCATTTTAGTGGATCTAGTGAGTGATCTTCTCCATGGTGGTTAAGCCTCCAGATACTATATAATGAGGGCTTTCCATGGAGAAGAAGAAAACAATATTAGAGGTATCAAACCTTTGATTCTGGAGGGATCTTGGAGATATCATTCTTATGATCATGGGATTCTTGTAAGGGTTGGATGAGGAGAGCTTGGCGGAGTTCTAGTTGACATCATTTGTGGTCTATAAGTTTTCTTTGTTCTCATCTATATACTTAGCCTATTTCCTTCAAGTATGTGGTTTCATGTGCCTGCCTATGTTTAATTTGATTTGCATATATGAATTTTATTTGGCTAATCCATTAGAGTAGAAGGAAGTCACTTTTCTCTTATTGTTCATTGCAGGTATTGATTTGCGCTAGGAATCAGATCAATCTTCCAGATAGGAGAATATAGGAAAAACATTGTAAACATAGTACATATTACTTTACCTTCTTCTCTCTTTTTCGATAAGAAAAGTGATTTTATAGGAATGGTAGTGTCCAAATGATTGTTTATGTGTTAGTATAGGGGTCAATAAGCCAAGGGAAAGTTCACCTGTCCACAGGGGAATATTTTCTTAACAATGTCTTACCTCTTTCAACAACCATTCGTTTCCATTCTTTTCCTTTATTTGTACCTTTCCCTTTCCAACAATTTTGCATGGTGCATCATCACCCAAATGGAATTGTCCAAAATCACCTTGAACATAATCTAGAAAATGATTCCTATGGGGTGTGGAATGAAATTAAGCCTCTGGATCTACTACCCAAAACTCAGAAATATTATCTACAAAAAGAATCAAAGCATCTTGTAACACATCACCTGTTACATTTTCTTCCTAATTTTTCTCCTGTTGTCCATATATTTGTTTCTTTAGATCTTTGTAGTCTTTCTTCACATGTCCTTTCTTTCCACAATTCTAGCACTCTATTTTTCCTAGTCTGGATTTGGATCTACCCTTCCTAGAATTCCCGTGGTTCCCTGGGCTCTTTCCTCTATCCTTTTGTCATCCCTTATTCTCCATGTTTAATATATTATATGATGTCTCACCTGTTCTTTTCCATCACATTTACTCGCTAAGGATAACACCAACAACATCATCAAATTTTAGAGTGTTTCAACCAGAGACATAGTTACTTACAGCCATGACCAAGTTGTTCCATCTTTCTAGCAATGAGCACAAGATTAGAAGAGCCCTAACCTCATCATCAAAGTCCACTTTTATAGAACTTAACATATTAGTAATTGTATTAAATTCATTTATATGAACTGCAACAGACCCACCTTTTGACATCTTCATATTAAATAATCGATTCAATAGAAATAACTTATTGGATGTCGAGGATTTTTCATACATTTTAACCATCAGTTTCTTTGTTGTCTTTTCTTTTGAAATATTGAAAGCCACCAATGCTTCCAGGCTCAACCGTATTGCTCCCAGAGCCTTTCTAATGAGAACCACCCATTATTTATCCTTCATGGCCATCTACTTCTTTTCTATTCTTCCAAATGGTAGGAATAGATCCTTCTGATATAAATAATCTTCCATATGCATCTTCCATAAATGGTAGTTTTGGTCATTAAATTTCTTGACCCTAAACATTACATCTTCCACCATTGCTCCCACTCGAACCAGGAACCCTCTTTTCCTACAAGTTACCTTTTGTTCAGATAGTAGTTGTTAGAAAAATAAGATCGTGAAACAATAAAGTAAAACAAATGAGGATATAAAACATATAAGATACAAAATACAATAGAGACACGGATATATGTGGTTCACCCAGTGTGGGCTATGTCCACCAGAGAAAGTTCCAGGTCCTTCCTTTTTTATTATCCAAAACAATGAAGGGATACAATCTACAACACACCTATTGTAACTTCCTCTTCTTTCTATCACAGTGTCCTCTCTCAGAATACATTATTCTCAATAATACATAGTCGCAATACATTTCCCTCATAAAAAAGAGGGTTGACTTTTATGGAAAAAAACCCTAACATAACTTCTACCATCAGATCTACAACCTTATAATGAATGGTCTAGATTTACGATGAAATTAAAATATACATTGACAAGGCAATTTTTCCTTTGGGGGCTTCACCCCCGAACCCCGTGGGAGGGTGGGGCGGGGGGTGGGGAAAAGACCCCCCTGTAACACCCTCATGTGGAGGGGTGCACAATATTATGGGGTGTTAAGTCTTGATAGAGTATAAACATGGCTGAAAACAAAGACCTGTGAAACATTAATATAATCAAGCTCCACAACTAACAATAGAAACCCTAAAATGACATCACCTATCTAAAGGTGACATTTTGACCCTTTGAACAAGTCATTGGAGTAGAAGGAAGAATTCGTTGGGGCTCATAGAGCCTCCCTCTCATGTTTTATATCCTCCTCAACTCTTCTCCCACCACATCATGCCAAGTGTCAACAAGTAGCAACTTCATCAACACCAAACCCTAGCCCCAATGGTGATGTTTTATCCCTTAAAAGAAAATAGTTTGGCATGTGAGGGCTACACAAGGTCCTCCAATTTTTCCTATAGGTCTCCAAAGTCATGTATTCATGATTTGGCATGTGTTCCCTTAAAATCCAATGTGTGGGCTTCAATCCCCATGGAAGCCCAAGCTAGGCTTGTTCCTCCAAAATCGTCCACCAGTAGGATCCTGCAAAGACAAATGGATACACCCTCCAAGGATCCCAAGTCAAAGAATCATGATGAGTAAATAAAATCAATAAAAGATCCATCTAAAAAATCACATCCAAACCACCTCACCAAAATAAACTAATCCTCAAAGAACCTATGCAATATGCCAAGTTTAGTTATGGGAGGGTAGACAAAATGACCTATTGGGTGAATCATTCCTCACGTTTAGGGGTGTTTCCTGAAGGGGACTCCTAATTCCTTCTAAATAATGTGGATGAGGTGAGATGGATGAGAGGAATACTTTTGGGCATGGGTTTCATGACATACAAGGGGTTGTAGTGTAATAGAACTAGAACTTGGATGTTGTTTCTCAAGCTCTTTCCTCAACTCTTTTTCTAGGTCTTCATTATCTCCCAACTTCCCCTTTGATTCGATATCTAAGTTAGCCTACCTCCAACCTCCCCGAATGATCCAAGATTATTTTCCAGAGCTACCATGAGGAGGCTCATATTATGAGAGAATAAATGACTTTCTCTTCAATCCTTGAAAATCTCTCTTCTGCTAGATCTTAAGGGTTATTTTGAATAGACTCATCCACCATGAACATGGTTCTGTGACTTTCTTCTTAAGACAAGTTCTTGGATCTTGGAATTTCCCACAAATATTACAAATACAACTACTCTAATACCAATATGGTCTATAAAATTCCATTGGAACAATTTTCCACAACATATCTTATAGTATTGTGAAATCTTAGATTATGCAAATTACTTCCTTAGATCCTATATTATTGATTACTAGCTTATTTCTTGAAATTATGAAAATAACTGAAATATGAAAATGAAATAAATGAGCAAAATAACACATCATCCACACAAATGAACACAAAATATATCCTGGGAAATCTAATATGGGATAAAACCCATCTAGAAGGAGAGGACTATGCTCTTCTCTCTTTTCTTGAGTTATGGAAATGAAAATATAAATAAAAGGACACTCACCATGGAGTTTCCTTTGACATTGTGTCCTGTATGGCTGCTACATAATATTTTCCTCATTTTTTATTCTCTCAAAATACCACTCCTAGATGTTCTTCTCAACTATGGGACAAAGAAAACACTAAACTCTAGACCCCTTTCGCCTCCTAGAAGCCATATATTTAACATAGCCTAATAATCATATAGGGTTATTATTTTGACTTCCTCAACCCTCAATTAGTGATTTAGTTTGGACATTTTAAAATCTTCTTGAAAGTACACATGTGTCAGCCCCATATGTGTGAGTAATGGAGGCTGATGTGACATCCATTCATACTATGGTGGTCAACAAGGTAGGTCAACTTGTGGGATGCATAAATTTTTCATAGGAGCTCTAATTGAGGCGATTTGTTCACCATTAGAAAGGTCTCAATGTGTATATCAGTGCCCAAAAAATGTCATTTAATTCCTCAAAATGGATTGGAAGGTTCCATACCCCAATTTTGCAAACTAGGACCTGCCATTAAAATGGCCCTGCATGTTGATTCCTCCAATTGTTCCCACCCAGAAAGTAATAAGATAGATGAAAAATTATATGATGATTCAATATGAATCAATAAGGAGAAAAGAGAGGATATAAAGTGGGATTTTTGTTGAATTGATGAGTTGAAGGGTGACTTTTCTCACTATAAATGTTTTTTTATACCTAGGCTGAGAGGTAAAATCCCTAACTTAAATAATTAATTAAGTTGAATGAGGAAATCTTAACCTTATCTAGTAAATTCACCCTTATTGTTTTATTGTTTGGCATGGGGGGTGGAACTTAATGAAGTTGGTTCCTATCGTTGAGTGGAAAAATGGTCCCATAGATATATTTCCCCAAGTGCGACTAATGATAGTTAAACTATTGATTTGTATTGTGTATATTTTGGATACTAATGCTTGTGGTGGTTGTTGTGTTAATGATTATGTGCTCACTATGGAAGTTGCAAGTATGGGAGTGAAAATTAGGGCTCATTAGTGCATGTTGAGTTTCTTGGTAGTGATTCATATGCAGAAATGGGAGGCTTTCACAACCACATATTGTGATGCAAAAGGTTTAACTTTCCCTCTGTCATATATATCAATTTACAACCATGTCAGTTTGAGGTTAATGACCTCATGGGTATTCCAAAAGGGGCCAAAATCATGAATATAATGTAATTATATGTATGTGAAAGAACCATATATGAATAGTGTTGTACATTTGTATGAATGTATTTGTAATTTAAATGTACCAACTATTATTATTAAATGTATAAAAAAAAATATGTTTTATTCGCTACGATGGATGAACATTCTCATGGGTTGTAGAATAATTATGCTGGTTGTGGAGCCTGATTATCTTCCTGATTCAAAGAATTTTGTTTTCAGTCATGTTTATACCCCATGAAGACTTTACACCCCTAAATAATGTACACTCCTCCATGTGGGGGAGTGAAGGGGGGCTTGCCCCTCCTGCAGGGTTTGGGGGAAAGCAGGCACCCAAAGGAAAAATTGCCTTGTAAATGTATATTTTAATTTCATAGTAAATATGGACATATCATTATAAGGTTGCATATCTGGTAGTAGAAGTTATGATAGGGTTTTTTCCTTAGAACGAAACCCTCTTTTATGAGGGAAATGTATTATGGATATGTATCATTGTAAATATTGTATTTTGAGTCAGGATACTATGAGAGAAAGAAGATGAAGTTGCAACGGGTTTGTTGTAGGTTGTATCCCTTAATTTTGATGGATAATAATAAAGGAAGGACCTGGAAAATTATCTCGAGGATGTAGCCCACACTAGGTGAACCACATATATCCATGTCTCTATTGTATTGTGTATCTTATTTTTTTTTATTTCTACTTGCTCCACGATCCTATTTTTCTAACAATTGGTATCAGAGCGAAAGGTAACTTGTAGGAAAAGAGGGTCCCTAGTTCGAGTGGGAGCAATGGTGGAAGATGGAAAGTTTATGGTTAAGAAATTTAATAGCCAAAACTACTATTTATGGAAGATGCAGATGGGAGATTAATTATATCAGAAGGATCATTCCTACCATTGGGTGGAATAGAAAAGAAGCCAACGACCATCAAGGATGAGGAATGGGAGGTTCTTGACAGAAAGGCACTAGGAACAATACGGTTGAGCCTGGAAGTGTCGGTGGCTTTCAATATTTTGAAAG
>JASDQU011444719.1:18195-35654 GCA_032191745.1 Picea mariana
CATCCGTTTCACTTCCATGCACCCCTTTTGAGTAAAGAACAACTATAAAATGAATGCTAATTAAAAACTATCTAGAACATTTTATTTTCTAGGATCCTCCACCAACAGTAGCCTAGGACTAGTACTTTGGATTAGGCTATGAGCATAACTCTCCAAAGTTTCCAAAACAAACATTAGCATCCTGAGCTAGGGAGAGTCAAATCCAATTGTCGTATAAGTATGCCTAGGATCCCCCTCTCACACAAGGGTTACGCACGAGGTCGCATTCGACAAGCTATAGAGATTATCCCTCCATGGTTTGACTGATTGTAGTGGTCAGATCGTATTATGGGGATCACTTAAAGGTATACCCACAATGTTGAGTGGAAGCCTTTCAAGTTGATTTCAGGCTAGATACCCACAATGTTGAGTGGAAGCCTTTCGGACTGGACTGTCAGTTGTACCCGCCCAGGGGATGACTGCAAATTGGTAACCTTAGTGGCCATAATATTTAGGGTCTTACACAGGGTGATAGTGAAGGGAAGTCTCACTGTACCTGGAGAAGACATTGGTCAAACTCACTCGGGCTTCTTGGAGGGTAAATCCACAAATACTTCATGGAAGCTTGCACCAGGGTAAAAGTCCATTAAGCAGGTCGCCATTGTAATTGTTCCACCATATCCCTGCTCCTTCTTGAATTGATCACGCGACGTTGGATTTCATCACAAACTAGTACGGTCATCGAGAGAAGGTCCTATTTGCTTGGTTGTGATTCCTAGATTCTATTAGCGTACGCTGTTTTTTTTCGATAGCTGGCCATAGATCTTTTCCACCGACTCTTTTTCACCAACATCAACCCTCCACGTCATTCATGGAGGCTACAGGGACTTCCTCCAGAAAATATGTAAGGGAATACCCCTTTACCCCCTCATTCTATGGAGGAATCTCCTCAACGGAGCGAGGTTCATGACACTATAACCTCCCAAGAAGAAGTTCCCACCTCTTTAGAGAATTTTTGAATTGTTTCAGAGTCTCCGGAGGCTTTCCGCATTCTGGAGGGATATGAGCGACGTGTTCTCCAACTGAATTCAGTCAGTGAATTTGTTGTCGTCAATCCTTCTGACATTTCGACTAGGTCTCATTCAAACCCTTTAGTCGATGACCCATTTTGTACCACAGACATTGTTCGAAGTCCACCGTGCATGGTGCGGGATCTTTACAAAACAAGAATAGATGTCGACGCACCTATCACCTACACCATACCTTTAAACCATTTTACCGGTACTACCATTTTTTCAGCTACACCGTCCGCTGATCCAAACACATCATCTGTTGGTCCAAGGTCCACTTTTTCTCTCCAGACGGCTCACTCTACAATGGTCCCTCACATTCCGGCTATTCCCGCCGGTAATGCGGTGGTTAGCCAAGCTGCAATTGGCACACCCATAACACCTAGACCTTCATCATCACTCCCTTTTGGGTACAGAGCACTGAATTCTTCCACTACCGCTACTACCCAAGTTATGCTGGGAAGTTCCATACCTATACAACAACCCGGAGGGATTGGTCTTGGTGGTCTTAATCTGTTAAGTGGTACCGGTCAGTCATTTACGTCTGGTTCTCAAATTTTGGGAAATCTACCTCAAGCTGGGGGGCATCCTCCCACCGGAGGACAATTTCCATTTGGAGGGCACCCTCATGTGGGGGGGAAACCTCAATCTGGATCCTACCATCAATCGTATGGACAAAATGTGTCTACCACACCCAATCCATGGAATACCCCTTTTCCAGGAAACCCACAGTTCTCGGCGGGACACAATCCTCAAGCTCTGCAACAACCTCTTCCCTCTCAAGGGACTCATCTATATCCTCCTTATGGACAAACGTCGAATCTGGATTATAATCCTCAAAACCCATCCGGTTATCCTCCGCTATCACATGTTTCTCAAAACACCTCAAATCCTATGTACCCTGGTCAACACCAACCTTACACAAGAGGGCCCACTGGTTACAATTATATGAATAACCCAGTGTATGGTCCTACTGGTGTCCCTATGCCACACCAGTATTACCCACAGGTTAATTGACAAATACCTTTCCTCACAACTCTATACCTTCCAGACCTGTCTCAGTTAATGAATGATCCTATTTTTCATTCTCCGGTTTGGCCAGCTATTCTAGCTAAACTTCCTTCCGATATTCCAAAATTCGATGAAAAGTCTGGGGAAGACCCAAACAACCACGTGATGACTTTCCATTTGTGGTGTTCATCCAATTTCCTCATGGACGATTCTATATGTTTGCATCTTTTCCAATGAACACTTACGGGTTCTGCAGCAAAGTGGTATAATGAACTACCACGTGCCTCTTTTCATGATTTCAACTCCCTTGCCATGTCCTTCCTCACACACTTCCAACTACCCATTCGATACGAGACGGGTATTGAACTATTGACCTCCCTTCGTCAGACAACCTTCGTACATATCTCTGATCATATTCATGAATGGAGATGATGACGAAGGCTAATCAAAGCGGTCATTCCTGACCAATTATAAGTGGAATGGTTCACCAAATCACTGTTACCCCAGATCGCTCGTGATGTTGCCATGGGTGGTGTAGTCATTGAGGAAGAAGCTATTGCTCAGGCCCAGTACTTAGATTTGGTTTATTCACAATCTGGTACTCTGTACGAGTTGATACCAAATGCTACCCGTGCCACTAATGATCCATCCAAACCATCGTCTACCTCACACGCGGATGGAGTCATTGGCTCCATCAAAACCCAATCTACTTCCCAGTTGACTGGAACAACCCAGTGGTCCGCTTCGACGCCTGCTCCCAGTTCGACTGCACCCTCTTCTACCTCCCCTCAAACTCAGGTCTCTTAGGTGAATGCAGTCTAATCGACCCCTTGACAACAACCTAGGGGCAAGAAGAAAGAAAGAAAAAAACCAAATAAAAACAACAACAATGAACAACCACAAAATCAACCGCAAGCCCCTGCTGCCAGAAAACAACCACAATGAAAACCACAATTCCCATGTCTCATTTGTGGCAATGATCACTACACTCAAGACTATCCAAATCATGATGAAGTGGCCAAAATTTTTAAGGGAAATTCACAACCCGCTGTGCTTACCCAGCCTTTTCCACATCAGCAATATTTGGTTGTTCAAACCCCCACCCCAGGGGGTAGCTCCAACCAATCCCATTATGAGGCCTTGACAAGTGCCACATTTACATGTTCAATGGGATTAATCTGACCACTTGCACTATGACATATGACACACTGATTAAACCTGATAAGGCGAAGCCCGCTAATGTTTCCTTATCGGACCCATTACCATATTTTGTTAGTCCTCCGTCTGCTAGCCCTCTGTCTGGGCCACTTTAGATTGAGAAACCTTCATTTGAATCCACTGTATGCCCTCCTAAGAGCACTATCCAGAAATCCACCTTTAATCCTAGTTCATGGGCTGCCTAAAACTACAACATTGTTGAAGATTTGGCTCAAGCGCCGTGTGCTATGTCTGCTTTGGAAGTTCTACAACACTATCCGAGCCAATGTAGAACTCTCTTAGCTGCCATCGACGCTTTCGATCCTGAGTCATCTAATAAACTCACGTTTAATCTGGAGGATCATCAACCTCGACTCTCTCACCAACTAGCTTTTCAGATCGATGTTGTTGTTCACAATCAATAAATCCACCGCACTATCTTGGATGAGGGAGCCTCTACTTGTGTCATGTATTTAGCTTTTTGGAAAGGCTTAAAATCACCTTCCCTTAATAAATTCCCTACGATGTTACGCTCTTTTGATGGGCGAGGTTTTCATCCTCACGAACTTTTACAATCCTTAGCCAATCAGTTGGGCGGCAAAACTGTTACCGTTGATGTCGAGGTGGTCAATGCCCCCCTCGATTACAACCTACTACTTGGAAGAAGTTGGTTCTATGCTATGACTACCATCACCTCGTTGGTGTTTCGATGTGTACAATTCCCCCATCAAGGAAAAATTGTCACTATCGATCAACTAGATTTCTGTACACTCGATGCTCGTGCCCCTGTCACCAACAACATTCGTTTTTTGGGAGACCACCCAGTTACGTATGAAAGCATTGGTGTTGGCTTATTGAAAGATTCTATACTTATGGGTACCTTCCCTACACCACTTCCACCCACCACACATCATATTTCCACCATCAATATGATTTCGATTATGCCTTACCAATCTTTGGAATCATCTGACCCTTGGATTGTACCTAGTCCTATGGAATTCGATGTGCTCGGTGACACCATGCCACTTAGACTAGATGAGGCCACATACGTAGCTATTCAATCTACCTCTCCCTATCTGAACAACCCACATTTATTGGCACCTGATGCCTACTCGATGCCTTCATGGTTGGATTCCCTATTGTCTACAATTGATTACATTTCCCAAATTTTCCCTTCTGATGAATCTATAATGTAAATGCTTAGTATTGACGATGTACCTTGGGATGATAACCATCATCGATCCTCTCTTCTTCCACCTTTGGAAGAAATTCACCAAGACATACACTCTGTCTTCCTTCCTAATGTTACCGATTCTCCGCAATCTCCCATCCTCACACAAGATAATCTTTCTGAGGGGAATATGGGTAATATCTCTACTACGATCATTATCGATATTTCAATCAAAGAAGGCATTGTGGAAAACATTAACCTTGGTGCTAATTGAACACCTGAAGAAGTGGTCTCTTACACCACTCTGTTTAAAGAATTCCATAATGTCTTCGCTTGGAGCTACGAGGAAATGCCAGGGATCGACCCTTCGATAATCGTGCACGAAATCAAGACTTACCCTGGTGTGAAACTTGTTCGACAGAAACTCCGCCCAGTTCATCCCAAGAAAATCGCGGCTATAAAGGTAGAATTTGAGAAACTTTTACAATCTGTCTTTATCTATCATGTGTCTTTGACAGAATGGGTCTCCAACCTTGTTCTGGTTGCCAAAAAATAGGGGACCATTCGTGTCTATGTTGACTATTGGGATCTCAATAAATCTTGTCCAAAGGACAACTACCCTACGCCCTTCATCGACCAAATCATCAATAATTGCGCTGGGAGTGGAATCTTCTCTTTCATGGATGGCTTCTTCGGGTATAACCAGATTGAAATTTTACCTGCTGATCAACATAAGACAGCCTTTATCTGCCCATGGGGAACTTTCTCCTATCGAAAGCTACCTTTTGGTCTCCAAAATGCTAGTGCTACTTTCCAGCGATCCATGTTGTATGCTTTCCACGATATAAAACATATCGCATAACCTTACCTCAATGACCTACCTACCCACTCATCCAATCGATCCGATCACGTTGATCACTTACGGGCTATTTTTCTTCGATATCAGTTTTATCGTATTCACTGGAACCCACATAAGTGTATTTTCGCTGTCGAATCCGGTCGACTCCTCGGTTTTATTGTCTCTAAAGACGGGATTAGGGTGGATCCCTTAAATATTAAGGCTATTCTAGCCTTACCCCCACCTACTAATTTAACCCAACTCCAAAGTTTGCAAGGGAAAGCAAACTTCCTTCGCCGTTTCATTTGTAACTACGCTGAGATAACTAAAGGATTTATGCGGTTGCTATAGAAAAACACCCCTTTCATCTAAGATGATATCGCTCAATGGTCATTTGATGCTCTCAAGAATGCCTTGACCCACGCACCTTTGTTGCATCCTCCGGAGTATACAAAAGACTACATCCTTTACTTATCTTCCTCCACTTCCACTATTGCAATGGTGTTAGTTCAGGAGGACCCCAACGGTGAAGAACATGTGATCTATTACCTGATAAAGAGTCTATCTGGACCCAAACTCTGATATTCACATGTAGAGAAATTGGCTCTAGCAATCATCATCGTTGTCCAGAGATTCCTCCATTACATCTTACTATGCACCACCACTGTGATTGCGGACTCAAACCCCATGTACCACGTCCTGACACATCAAGTGCTCAGGGGAAAATACTCTAAATGGATCGTCATCCTTCAGAAATTTAATCTTGAATTTATGAAGTCCAAAGCCAAAAAGTCCCTGGTGTTTGTGGAACTTATCTGCGATCTCCCCCATGCTAATGAAGACATCGAACCTAGAGATTCTCTCCCTGACGAAACTCTTTTTCTCATCAGCACATCTGATCCTTAGTACGAAGACATCCTCCTTTACCTCCAAACCCAACGCTTTCAGCCTAACACTTCCCGTGAAGAGCATCGACGTATTCACCACCATTGTCATCGTTATCTTATCGTCGGCGATACCTTGTATCACAATGGTATTGATACTATCCTTCGACGATGTTTGATTCATGCAGAGGCTGAATGTGTTTTGAACGATTGTCACCTTGGCACCTGTAGAGGTCACCTTTTAGGGATGGCCACAACCCAAAAAATTCTACGTGCTGGCTATTTTTGGCCCTCAATTTTCAAAGATTGTATTGAGGCAGTCAAAAAATGCCCACCCTGCCAAGTTTTTAACAACAAGGCATGGACCCACCCTACTACGCTGCACCCCATTATCGCCATCAACCCCTTTGCAAAGTGGGGTATCGATTTCATGCAATGTAAGCCTACCTTAGCTGGGGGGCACAGTTATATAATCGTCGCCATCAACTCCTTTACACAATGGGCCAAGGCTATGCCTACCTTTCTGAATGATGGTCGTGCCACACCTCTGTTTATTTTTAACCACATCATAACTCATTTTGGTGTACTACATGCCATTGTCACCGATCACGGTGCACACTTTAAGAACCAGATGATGAGTGAATTGCATGCCAAGTTGGGTTTTCTCCATGAAAACTCATCCTCATACTATCCTCAGGCCAACGGACAAGTTGAGGCCATCAACAAGGACCTAAAAACCATGATTCAATGCATGGTAGGGGAAAACAAGACATCCTGGCATCTACAACTTTTTTCTACTCTCCGAGCTTACCGTACTTCCGTGAAAACCGCAACCATATTTACTCCTTTCCAATTGTTGTATGGCATCGAAGTTGTTTTACCAATCAAGTGTGAGATTCCATCTCAGAAACTTAAAGTAGAACTCCTACCCCATACTTCTACTGAAGAAGAACGTTTCTTATATCTATCCAAACTGGACGAAACACGTCGTGATGTCGCTCTCGTTAATGAGGCACATCAGAAATGGAACAAAAATCAATACGACAAATCCATCCATCCTCGGACTTTTGCAAAAGGAGACGTAGTCCTCGTCTATGAACAAGCCCATGACAAACTAGGGACAGGTAAGTTAGAACCTCTATGGCATGGCCCTTACATAGTGAAACATGTTCTGCACAGAGGCGCCTACGAGCTAGTCGATTATGATGGAATTTCCCTAGGGGAGCCCCGGAACGGGCTTTATCTTAAAAAGTACTATGCCTAGATCACCTAGCATGTGTACTTTGTACATTATTGTATTTTAGTTTGGTGTGTCTGTTTCTTTCATGTGCTTGAGTCTTTACCTTTGCCACTTATAACTTTGCCTTGTGTTTTCATGCGCATATGACATCTTCCTTTCCTATCTTTGTCGGGTTTGCGGATGGCGCTAGTTGACACACCCGGAACATTGCTTCGACAGCATGGGTCATTTACCAATTTGACGAGGTGGTGAGTTCAGGAGGTATTTGCTTAGGACCAATGACTAATAACATGGCAGAATATCATGTTGTCATCAAACTCTTGACCCAAGCCTCCTCCCTAGGTATCTCTCGTATCATTGTTAACCTAGACTCCCAACTTGTGGTCTATCAACTCAATCGTATCTACGCTATTCGTAATCCTATATTGCTACGTCTCCACCTACAAGTTCGTCGTCTTGAATGAATATTTGATTATATCGAATACAAACATATTCCACGAGAACTCAACAATGTTTCATATTCGTTAGCTAATTACATCATGTATCGGTATCTCGCCCATAGATAAAATTTCATAAAGGAAAACAAATTGTACATCACATGTAAATTAAAACACATCACATTAAAGGCATCATCATGTACAAATGTTTTGGCACTGTAAAAACTCGGAACTGTATATATATACATAGTGTGACTGAAAATGTTTAGATTACATCAAAAAAGTATTTAGAAGAGCAAAATGTTGGGTCTTTACACCCATACAACATCGTCTGACAAGTCATACAAAATACAATCACCAGAAAGACTCTAGTCTCCCTGCACTACATTGTGTTGAGAGTAACATATCAATGCGTGAACTATGCATCTCAGTAGAGAATTAACATTCTTTGGCACTCCCACAGTGTGCCTCTGTAGATGTAAAGGCACTTCTCTCCTCCGTAGAGGAGGAATGCCCATTGTGAGGCCTTGAAGGTTTCTTTCAACCTCCCGGAGACCTATCACTAGTGCCCTCGGATATGTTGCAACCGGAGCACCCCCACGACATCCTGGAATCGGTATCTCAGTCGGGCGCATTTCTCCTTTGTCTACATGTTGAAAACAATACATCCATTAACAAACTCTTCTACGTACCCAAAAAAATATATATACGTTAAAAACTCAAAAACAAAAACTAGACAAGGTGTTGTTTAGTATCTCACCTGACGCATCCCAATCTTCCCCCGTGGGTAGAATCAAATCCATGCTCCTGCGAAAGTCCACCTCAGCATATGGGAAGTCTTCTATCTAGAGATACTAGCATCTCATCCAAGTGAAGAAGTCACCGGTGAAATAGAACTCTGACTCTACCACTAGTCTCAGAGACAGACTAGTCCACCGTTCCATCCGTGGTTCTTCCACTGGTCGTACTGCCAATGCTATCTGAGGCTGCATCCAGGGGATGCGCTCTAAGAAAAAAGATACCAAGAAAGAGCCGTATCCAAACTGTTTCTGCCCCATCCTACACCGCGAAGCCTGTTCCTTCACATTCCGAAGAAACCCTGCACTCCAGTTAAACAGTGTTGGCTCCAAACACTGTACGCCATAAGCTACCTGTGATCTCGATGCCAGATGTGCGCTAGTTCTTCCCATCATGCTCATGATGGAAAACAAAATGGACCGAAGGGGTAAACCTCGGATATCCTTGATAGGGATTCTACCCCCCACCAGTCTTGCTCCTAGGACACAATGACATGCCAGATACACGCCCACTTGCTCAAGAAGCGCCCTCTGTCTGGAAAAAGATATAGGAACCCCTCTTTTCGAGAGGCCATTCAAGAAATATACATCTTCCAACTCGATGGTTAGAAGCTGTGTTCTGATCTGAAACCCTTGCTCCGCGACATCCCACAAGCTGATTATGTGCTCAAGTAGAAGAATCTCCTTCTTCATCTTTTGCAATTTGAAGAATTTTAGTAGGCCACAAGCTCTCAATGCGGCTCACGTGCGAGGACTCTGCAAAGCAGCCAAATCATAGATCTCATGCTCTCGTTCTTTCCACTCGATCATGGTCGCCGAAATCACCTACAAACAAAAAAACAAAGAATTTCATTATTCAATTTTTCGGCAATTTCTTAAGCAATTTAAAAACTTGAAATCTAATTCCCACATTATTCAAAAGGACCACACCCTCTTTTCATCACTCAATAATCCATACGCAACAATAAAACATTTAAAATTAAAACAATTTCCATCAATGGCTGCGTGGGCATATTCTTGAGTTTTTTATGGATTCTTTGACAAAAATGACCCATCCACCCAAGTATCAAGGTGTTGGCATCTTTGCTATCACCTTCTAAGCATGTTTCTGCAAAATAATGTCTTTTTCCCATCATTTTTAATAGAGGCCGATTTGATCTTTTTTGGAGCGACCTATGGCTTCATTTTTTAATTTAAATACTGCTATGAAAATGAATATTAAGCCGTGTAATTGAAAGAAGGGGAGAGGAAGATCTACTTGGTCCAAACGGAAAGAGAAATGGTCAACTGTAGCTCCAGTATCAAGCAAAACAAAATCCACCTCCAAACTGAGAATCTCCACTGCTACAAATCCTTATGCAAAATGAAATGGTAAATGAAGATTATTCTTGTATTACTATTTATAAATTTCCATTTTTTATAAGGTATAGTTATTTATGGGTTTCTCTAACAATATAATGGCTTCACTAAACCTCTGTATTGTAGTTTTGACACTACAGGTTTCCAAGCAGTTCTGATCGTTTGTTTACCTTGTCACATCTATGAGCATACTCTTAGTTCATTTTCAAGCTCGAAAACATGAGAACGCACCGGGTAGACTTTTATCTCTTTTTCGGACCTGCATGGACACACGAAAAAGGAACCCCCTGGAGTCATCTTTAAACTCTTTTCAGACTCTCTAAATATGAAAAGATCATTGAGTGATCTTGCTTCCTTTCACTCTTGTTAAAAGGTTAGAAAGGGCATCTTTCGAGTGGTAGTTTATCTCTTTTTCGGCCTCGCGAGACTAACTGTACGAAAAAGGAACCGAGAGAGTTCTCTTTTAAGTGTTTTTCCAGACTCTATAATCATGAAAAACCTTCGATTTTTCTGTCTTTAGACTCGCTAAATCACACATCGATAGGCCCATACGGGACCGAACCCTTAATTCTTCTAGTTTGTTAAACAAAGGAAGAGGAACTTACCGAAGGTGAGTTATATCGAGCATGTGTTACCCTCCTTGATCTCGTTAAATCAAAAAGAGGTATTCGTCTATCTATATGGGGAAAAAATTGAAAGAAGCAAGTCGAGCAGTTTTTTGAGAACATTACCAAGTAACTCCTAGAGTCACCCTTGAACACGACACTTTGTCCTTTACACACATTATAATCCGTTGAACCTCTGCACTGAGCCAATCCTTGGAGTTTCTTTCACTCCTTTGGGTCACCTAACGTAAGTCACAGCATCCATTGCATTATCAATTTTTGGTCCATGTCATGTTTCTGTTGATGTGCCTCAGTGTTCAAGGGAAGTATCTGCCTCTAGAGTCATCCATCACAAATATCTTGTCTCAAAACCCATGTCAGTCCATGTTCATTTGATCTACCAATTACATCTCTATGTTCGTTTCGTGTCGTTGATGGGGGATACATCAAGGCCCTCCTTTGACGAGCATATTCCTGTCGACCTCAACACATTATCCAGGAATTAGGCTTAGAAACCAGTTAGTACTTTGGGACCTGCATGCCTCAATGGCAGGCCTCCTCACGTCCGACAATGGGTTTACATCACTGACCTTTGATCAGATGATTCCACAAATGTTCGACTCCAGCTCATCCATTCACATTCGTTGGAATGTACTAGGGTACCTTGGGAATCATTGACATTAATGGTGATCTCCCTCACGCTTGTCAACAGTTTACACCATTGACCGGTAATCAAGTGGTTTCTACCATGTTTGATGCCAGGAAATCTATTCACATGGTTAGATTCATACTACATCGGGATCGGTAAGAAGACCCT
The DNA here is from genome assembly GCA_032191745.1 of Picea mariana. Lineage (NCBI taxonomy): Eukaryota > Viridiplantae > Streptophyta > Pinopsida > Pinales > Pinaceae > Picea > Picea mariana. Next base: position 29,601 of record JASDQU011444719.1, read on the forward strand.
GGGTTGAGTGATCACTTTGATATATGCTTTTCCCAGGTTGCGAAGAAATTTCTCTTGGACAAATGATACATACATTGTTTCATAAATCCACTTTGTATTGGTCGTGGCTATGTCTTGTCATCTCGTAGATCCACTGTGTATTCTTCATGGCTACAATCAATTCAGGTCATCAGATTATAGATCCACATTGTATCCTCGGTGGCTATACCTTTTTATCAATACAATTATGGATCCGCAGTGTATTTTATGGCGGCCATATCTTGCAAGTCTTGATCACTCAAGCATAGGGATGCCTGCCTTGGATTTGAAACATGTCATGATATTTGTTGGATGTTTTTGTGTAGCTTCTGTCAGGTTCTCTGCATCTATACCCTTTCTTGAAAGTCTACAAAGCATTTCAGTTATCAATTCTCATCTTCTAACTTCATACTTTGGGGGGGAATCTGTTACACATCAACATTACTCGCTTTGATAAGTGTCCCAAGTGTCGCATGTTCCTCACAACTGTCGCAAGTGTCACATGTTGTTCACAAGTGTCACAAATGTCAAACAAATCATATTTCCATGATGACGACACTAAAGAGACACTTAGCATACCTCAAACACCTAATTTGGAGGAAGAGGGATGGTTAACTGAAGTTAGGTATCTCTTCCCACCTGAAAGAAGCTTTCAAATTAAAGTTTTAGAAGGGAGCACTCCCCTACATCACCCTTAGGAGCGTTGGTGCTCCTCTATAAGGTATTGGGGAGAATTATAACACCAAACTACCCCTTTGAAGGAGCGCTACAGGTCTTTAGAGCACTGGCACCCCCCTTGAGCCTACTAGGGAGCGCTATAGCGCCTTTATGCCCCTTTTGAGGGAGCGTTGTCTAATCTGGGAAGCAATTGATCTGTTGAGGAGAATAAGGGGAGGATCTTTCAAGTTTGGAAGGCAGTTGCATTTGAATTCCTAGTTCAATCATGATCTTAGGAGAAGATCCCTGATTTAAGGAGGGAATTCCTCAACTTACCCTAAAGATACCTCAAGAGGTTAAGCCTCTCTAAACCTATATAAGTAGGCTCTATCATGGTGGAAAGGGGGAAGAATTGCAAGCATGAAACCTATGATCTCATAGGAAACACATAGTGAACTGCAGGAGAGTAATCAGTGAAGCTGCTGTCATCTGGGTCGTGATTCTTTCGAGCAAGGGTTAGGCAAAGGGGACTTGACGAAGTTGTCGCATCCGCATCCACTGTTGTAAGTTACTTCTGTCATTGTTCTCATTAATATTACATGCTTGGCCTGTTTCTTTCTAGTTTGTGTTTGATCTTACATGAACTTGTCGCTGATAGATAGATCTATTTTCAGGCTAATATCAATAGAGTAGGAAGTGTTCGTACTATTTTTTGTCTACAGGGCTCATCGAGGAGTGAAAGATCGGAGCTCAACTCGGAGCGTGTAGGGACAAACACTGGTAAAAGGTACTTCTTTTCTCCTTCCTCCTCATGCATTAGTTTGTATAGATCTGAAAGGAAGTCAGTGTCCACGTTAAGCATCTTCTGTCTTAAGAGTTAAAGAGTCTATCTCTCAAGAGGAGATCTACCTGTCTACAGGGAGATTTTCCTTCAACAGTTGGTTGTTTCAAAAATTTGCAAGATCAAGGCCTCTAAGCTTGAGTGAGAAATGCAACTAGATGTGAATATTGAGGAAGGAAGAAAAAATATACATCATGATGGTGCTTGTGCATTGGTGTAAATGAAAATTTGGAGATATAAAATGATGATAATGAAAATGGTTGTTTAATAATAGGTTGAAGGTTGGACCAAGGAGCGAGGATGAGAAAGGATAATCCAACTAATAATATTACTGCAATGTTAATATCAATATGGATGAATGCCATGAATGAAGACAGTTAAGACCTTTTGTAGATTGATTGTCGGATCAATCATGAAGAATGAAGGGATCAAGAATCTAGTGTCTTAAATAAGGATGCATACGTGTACTTATTGTAAGTAGTAAGTGCAATTTAAAATTGCAGAAAAAGAGATATTGAAGGATTTGGCTATGGTAATTGAATATTATATTATTCAAAGAACATTTCCAAGTACAATGAGTCATAGGAATTCTTGGTTATTGGATTTGTATGCTACAAGAGAATAATTAGAAAGAGCATGGAAGATATAATCATGAGGGGAAGATCTCTAAGAGTTATGAACATTGCAAATGGTTATTGTGTGAAACCAAGTAATAATGACAAGAACAAGAATCATATAACAAACCAACATGTAAAGAAGGGTATCGACATGCATAAGAAGGTAATAAAAGTTTCTCAATCTTGAATATAGAGAAATAGAAATAAGTAATAATGGATACAAAGCATGATTTTAAAGAAGGAAGTGATGACAATTTGGCATGGAAACATAAACTTACCAAGGTAAAATAGAACAAGGACTTCCCAAGGTGATGGATAAAAAATATCTATAGGAAAGTGTAAGGATATGCTTTAATCAGACTAAAATTCTTTCCTCTGTGCCCTTTCAAATGTCTCATATCAGTCAGGAAGCACTAGAAATTAAAAAACACCCCAACAATTTTAATCGGGAAGAGGGATATAAACTAAGTCAATCCTTGAAACCCATAATATGTCATCTTTCTCAATAACCCTATCTATCTCATATTAAATATCTTTATTGGCCTCTATCCCTATCCTCTTTGGCTTCTCTTGTTCTTACCTAATTATCCTTTTTTCAATTATCATTTTATTTCTTTTCCTCCCGATTCCCTCTTTTTACTTTAAAATTCTCATCTTTATTATCATTTTATTTATTATTAGTATTTTCTTGCTTGGTTTCAAAGTTATGTTACATTAAATATTAATATGTTTTCTAATGAATAAGAGGTTTCATTAAATCCTTTGAATCTCTTGATTAATCTTTTATTCTTGAAAAGTTAGTATTGAATATTCCTTCCAATTGACTTAAGATCACCTCATGGATCCTATTTTAACCTTTCTTTAGGATTCAATTACTTGATTGTTACCATATTCATTATTTTAATTTTATTTTTCCTTTTCTTTATTCTTAGGTTTTTTTTTTTTCCAATTCTCTCCATATTATCCTCTTATGTCCTTTTGACCTTAGTTCAACCTCTATTTTTTATCCTAATCATACTTTTATTTACTTTTATCTTGATTCAATTTCCTTTAAATTGTAACCATATTTAAAGTTTAATTTACTTATACAAAGTCTATATAAAAATCGAGATAAGGACATGAGATACCATCATGTGGATACTTGAGTTAGTTGGAAGATATTGCAGCTCTAAGGGAGTGATTCTAAAAAATAAATGGGAATTATGGATCTGATAGGAAGGTAGGGAATACTAAGTGAATTTCAAGTGTATAAGGGTATAAGAAACAGAAAAAAGTGTAGTGATATCGAGAAGTGAAGTATTCATAAGGCATATGAAAGGGCAAAACACATCTACATTGGATAGTATATGAAAAACAAAGTGGGATTTGGAGGATTCTATGAAACTAAAGAGACATAAATGAAGCATTACAGTGTGTTGGAGTGTTGATTGATTAATTCAAGGTTTGGGATAGATTGGCCAAACAAGAAGAGAGTGGTTAATAATACTACAATATCAATATGAAGTCTGAGTGATATAATTGGTGGAATTATGAGTGATGGAAACACTCAAGCAAAGTATAATTGGGAAATGTTAGCCCTTGACCAAGTTTTGAGGAGCCTTGGTCATGTTTGACCTATTTTTGGGACTTTGACAAGCTGTCAAAGGTGGAGCGCAAGACGAAGTGGAGATTGTGGGATATCAGCCCCTTTTTAGGGCCTTCTTGGGTTTTGGGCATATGTAATGGGTATGGGGATGTCAGACCATGGGTTTACCCATGATTAGGTCTATTTTTTAATGTATAAATAGAAGTCTAGGTGATTGAAGAAGTAGAGAATAGTGACTAGTCAGTTGCAAGTGTGCTAAGTGCTAAGTGCTAGGTGGAAATTTCTTTATGCATACTATGTGAGGCTTGTAGAGCTAAGTGCAAGTGATTGTAAGAGACTGTGGAAGGTTTTGTCATATAACTCAAGGAAGGAGGATCTAGTGAGGTGCGCAGATATTCTGTCCTCTGTGGAGTTGATTTTGAGTCTTTGTGCATGTAATAAGATTGATCGAAGATAATAAAGAGGATGACGAGTTGGTGGATGTAGCCCCAGGGTGGGGGTGAACCACATATATCTTGTGTTGTGAATGCTTTGTTCTTCTTGGATGTTATTTTGATCATGTGATTCAATGCTTAGTGTGATGTTAGATGATAGATGAATCTGATATGATAGCTTAGTGATGAATAATGTGAATGAATGCTAGATATAATATCTATTGGTATGATTAGTGCTTGAATATATTGGATCTGTGAGAATGTTGCACTGATATGTTGTCAGGGTTTAGCTGTGCTGTGAACTAAGGCTGAATATTAACGAACTGTAATAACTAAGTTCTATGTTAAGGTGTTACAATCAAAGATATGTGTTCCAGCTAAGGTTGCAAACATCTAAGTCCTACAACCACCCCTACCTCTACCTTGGGTGAGACTTCATCTGCTTTGCAGGTGTTTCTGAAAGGGCTGGTAGTTAGGGTTTTGTTGGTGCGTTGTTGTACCATTGAACCTGGGTTTTCTCCTGTGCCAACAAATGATTCTGTCATCGGGAATTGAAACTATGATTGTTGGGAACTGAGGAAGAAGAAGCTCTGTGAGAATATCTGACCTAAAATTGTGAAAGCTTTGAGCGTAGATCTTTTTCCCTGGTGCACAATACTTTAACTAGATTATAAAACTTTGCGCTAAGAAGAGAAGTCTGATCTGAAGAAAAGAGGTAAGATCTTGAAGCCTTGTGCTCTTAGAAAGGTAAGAATAGTAAAATGTTTTAGATATGGAAGCTTTGTGCTCTGCTGAAAGTAAGATAAGTAAACAAAATTGTTTCAAAAATATGGATCTATGTATGTTTGATAAATTTTTTCCTAGCTTGGAAAATAGGGCACATCTAGAAGAAAGAAGATTTGATATGAGTAGATATGATAAGAATAGTGAAACATATGTTATTCCTATGCATAGAGAAAATGTTTGGACTAACAAATGGATGCATGACCCTAGAAAGAATTTTTCGCAGGTTAGCTACAGGAAAGGTTGGGGATCATTTAAGAGAAAGAGAATATTAATCTTGTGTTACAGTTGCAAAAGACTGGGACATCTTGCTAAGGAATGTCCTGATAGAAGACCTAGTTGTCTTTGTTGTAAATCTATGGACCATGAAGTTTTAGATTTCCCTAGAATGATTGTTAAACTTGAAAGAATGAATATGAGACAAGAATACCATGAGAAAGGTCAAGACACTAATACCATGGCAGAACCCCGGAAAGAATCAGAGGATGTATTTCTACAAATGAAAGAAACCCTGAATGACCACCGGAATATCAACTTATCAGAGATATTCAAAGAAAAAGAGTGCATAGAAGAAAGAATATGAGACTTCGACATAGACTGTTTTCTGGATGAAGAAACACAAGTGAATATTATGACAGAAAGAACTTGGGAAACTTTAGGAAATCCTACTATGATTCCTTCAGTGGGAGGAATAGGATTATTTAGAGGAAAGTTGATAAACCTATGTGGAAAGCTCACCCAAACATCTATGAGTGCTCATGGAACTTCGACAAGGGAAGATTTTGAGGTTGTTAAATTTATTGAGAACAACTCCCCATTTTCTATATTACTAGTGTTAGCAATATTTCTTGTACAAGGGGTGTTTTCCTGAAAGATAAGCCCCTTTGGGGGGAAAATGTGAAGAAGCGGGGTAAAAACCCACTTACCCTAAGTTGGGGTGCAAATGCGCATTTGGATAATTGGCCGGCATCTTTCAATAGCCTGAATCTGGGTGCTCAGATCTGCGGTCAAGGTTGGATTTCAGATTGATCCAGGTGGATATCAGAGGCCACCCACCTTTTCCAAATGGCTCAAAACAGTTTTCTGGCCATTTTGGCAATTTACTATTTTTAGCAGGTT